>VXAZ01001882.1:232228-421650 GCA_013399875.1 Gymnorhina tibicen | reverse complement strand
TGGCTAGCAGCCAGAGTCTTCACTTTAAATAATAGAAAATATAGGCCCTTTTTAAATACTAAATTGCATACTTGCTTTTCCAAAGGAAGGGATTAGATGATCTCCTTTATGGCAGTGAATTGCACCTTTTCTTTACAAATTGTTCTGGAGAGACAAGAATGCACTTTCACTATTAGTCCTTGGAAGACTGACAAGTGCCAGGCTGCAGTGATGTGCATTTACAGAAATGGCTGTCAGACAAGAAAAGGGTTACTCATGACTATTGCTTATTTTTGGTACCCTTGCTAGTATTTTCTTATAATATACTCCATGTGCTTCTTGCTTAGACTTCCCTTTTAAATTTCTTCAGAATTTAAGCTTTAAAATAAGATACACAAAACTTCAGTGAATGTTCAGCTGTGCAGGCTGGACTTTGAGTTGTTTCATCAGCCAGTAAAAAGGAAAGCAAAGTCTTCTGTCAGACACTGTTTCAGATCTTCAGGGCAATCCCTTGTTCATAATGACATGAATTGCTAATTATGTCCTGTGCTGCTTTTCCTTTGTTTCTGTCAGTTAAGGGAACTATAATGCACACTTTCAGACAAACTTCCTCTTCCTGTTGATCTGTGTACTAGGAATTTCTGGTGCTTTCTGGTTTGCTGATTTATCTTGTCACACTTAAAAATGTATATTTTATGTGACAGGTCATTCATCTCATTAAAATTTTTAGAAAACCTGCAATATTGAGAGTGAAGGTTTTATTTATTTCTTAACTTGTAATGATGAGGACAAGCTTTTGGGGTGCAGTTCAACTTGTAAGGATTCAATACTTTCTTTTGGAGCATCTGCCACTGTTGATCATTATGGATATGGTGATGGAATTAGACAATTTCTCATTTGATCCAGTATGGAATATTTTACTGCCTTTATTTTTTAATCAGACCTAATCAGCCTGAGATTTTGTAATTTGCAATTATAAAACAACTAGATATATGCCGAGGCTTAGATGACAAGAAGGAGTGTAGTTTAAAATATTCATGGTCTTGATTTAAAAAAAAGTCATGACTAAACATGCTGTAGTTGACTATCCAAAGTACAGTTGCCATTAGCTATTCTCTAGTCATAGAAGCTTTTTAAATTCCAGTACTTTGAAAAGGGTATTATTTGCCAATGAGATTCTAATCTGACTTGGAAATTATACATTTTATGAGAATTATCCTTAATATGCTCTGGGAATGTTTTTTATGCAAGGGACTTTTTTGCCACAAGGCACTTTAACTCAGCCTTCTTGATTAGGCAAATTTTACATTCAGTGCAGTTTAACAGTGTATTTGTGATAGTGTATCTTGTGATCACTGTGTGTATTTTAGTTCTCTTTTTTTGTTCTGTTATTAGCTGTAAAATAATCCTCTAATTGCACTCTGTGGAAAGACATAGCTAATACTAACATTGAAGCAAATGCAACAACCTGAAGACTACAGCGTATGATACCACCACAAACCTTTTTTGGGTTGTACATTGCCAGAAAAGAGGTGTCAAGTTTAGTAGAGAGTATTCAAAGTAGCAACCCAAAAAAGTGTCAGGTACAGTTAGCGAAGTTTAGTGTGTTTTTTATATAGACTTTCAGACCAGTATGAAAGCTTTCATAAGAAAATTAATCTGGCATTTTAAAAAAAAATCTCCAAAATGGTAAATGTAAATTAAATCATGAGTTTGGGGTAAAGCCTCTTATGAAAAGGGTTGTGATTAAATGTTTTATGCAATGTGTATGGCCTTCATTTTTTCTGTGGTGGTAAATTCTTTTTATTACTTCTACAGGTTCAGTCCATGCTACATCAATAGCAGCTTCCAGAGTGGAGCAAGCATTGTCTGAGGTTGCTTCTTCTCTGCAAAGCAGTGCCCCTAAACAAGGTCCCTTGCATCCTTGGATGACTCTGGCTCAAATATGGCTTCATGCAGGTATTGTGATAGTAAAATTTATTTTTCTATACCCTCTCCTTTCTTGCTAGCCTAAGGACTTGCCAAAATCTGTTTGTTTCATTCAGAATCTGTTACCACTTATCAGATCATATTTTTTCCATGTGTGTGGCACTGAAACAAGCCAAGAAATAACAAGCACACTAGAGTCGCTCTGTGTGTAAGATCGTTTATGAAAGATAAGGCAGTAGTTTTAGAATGTAGCTGTTAGCAGTGAAATCATATCTTCTGTAGAACAAATGCAGCACTCTCTCTCTGATCCATAAGAATTTAGTTTTGAAGTACCTAGAATATCTTAGTACTTGGAAATCTAGGTGTCCTCGCAGAATCACAGAATATTCTGATTTGGAAGGCACCCACAAGGATCATTAAGTCCAACTCTTAAGTGAATGATCCGTAAGGGGATGGGACCTGTGACCTTGGCATTACTAGCACCATGCTCCAACCAAGTGAGCTAATCTGAGGTCACTGACTCCATTGAATGGAAAAAGATGTTTGTAAGATTCTTGAATAGAGTTCCTGTAACTACAAAAGTTTATAATAGAAAATAAATAATGCTGCATATGCAGGGAAAGAAACAGTAGTAGTACTATTGAGCAGCCTGTCCCTTGCAGCTGTGATAATGAGCTTGAATTCAGTTCTTTTCCTTCTGGTTTCATTAATGTAAAAGACTCAGGACTGTTAGTCTAAATGTGGAGTCATCTTGAGTGGATTTAGTATTGTTATGATGCTTGAAGCCTCAAGCTAAATGCAGTATCACGAGTGGCTGTTACATAAAATTTTAACCAGAAAATGGTGATCCAGTGTATTTTTATACAGTTAAAAATGTGTAACATGCAATTGTTTTTATTGATAGCTGGATCAGAAAGATGTAATTTAGAAATCAGCCAGCAACTGTTATGCTTTGTTTTGCTTTCAGAGCATTTTTCAGTGACATAATTTTTTTTCTTTCATGTTTATATTCAACAAAACAGTGCTTTATTTCATAGCATTTTAATGTACCTATTTACATTTACAGTTTTATGCTGTGAAAATCGTTGCAGGGCAATGGCTCCCAGTTATTAATGGTTTAGAGGAAAAGCCCAGAAGATTGGAAAGAAAGAGCAATTACAGTGATTAATAATAGTGATCTCATTTGGGCTACTCAAAAGCAACACAGATTAGAACAGGGCAAAGTCCAACAGGGTGTAATGTAGTCACCTGTTCTGCACTGTGGCATCACTGACTTTAAATATTTTTCATCTGTCACAGATGACCACCTACAGTAACTCTTAGCATCTATAATGCTGATAATTTCTCAGCCTTCTGTGGCAGCTTGTCCCACTACTTATTTTCTGTTTGGTGAGGGTTTGTAAAAAATTTTTGTGGGTCATGTGCTGTTGCTGATTATTCAATCTATGCAAGTGACTGCTACTGTTTTGCCCACAAAGGAGGAGTCTGGACACTCTGCTGATTCCTTTTTAGTTCACAACTTAATCAGATTTGCATACACATTGGTGGTCTGCTGCTACAATCTGCTACACAGGCCACTTTCCACTCTTAAAAATATCTTTAAAATATTCTGACATGGGCAGAACACATGGGCTTGCCACTGTAGGGAGAAAATTCATGCAGCCAAAGCTCAGCTGGAATTGAAGCTGCCAGAAATATGGGGGACAATAAAAAGAGTTTTTTCATGTATTAATGGCAGTAAGCAGTATAAATATAACATCAGCCCGTTACAGAATGAGGATGGTCACCTCACAAACAGGGACATGGACAAGGCAGAGGTGTTGAATGCATTCTTTGCCTCTGTTTTCAACGCGAATGATGGACCAAGGGGCTCTCAGGGCCCTGAGCTGGAGGACCATGACTGAGAATTATCAACTCTCAGTTGACCCTGAAATTGTGCAGGATCTGCTGCTCCAGCTGGATCCCTACAAATCTATGGGGCCTGATGGGATTCACCCAAGAATCCTCAAAGAGCTGGCTGATGTCATCACAACACCTCTTTTGATGATTTTTGAGTGGTCTTGGGAATCTGGAGTGGTCCCACCTGACTGGAAGCTGGTGAACGTTGTCCTGATTTTCAAGAAGGGCAAGAAGGAGGACCCTGAAAACTACAGGCCTGTCAGTCTCACTTCAGTGCCTGGTAAAGTTATGGAGAAGATTACTCAGGGAGGTATTGAAAAACACCTGAAAGACAGTGCAGTCCTGGTCACAGCCAGCATGGCTCCATGAAGGGAAAATTCTGCTTATCAGACCTGATTTCCTTTTATGACAAGGTAACCCACTCAGCTGATCAAGCGAAACCAGTAGATANAAAGTCCTGCTTATCAAACCTGATCTCCTCTTACGGCCAGGTAACCCATCTAGCTTATATAGGAAAGGCAGTAAATGTAATTGTTTTGGATTTCATGAAGCTTTCAGTACTGTCTCTCACAGTATCCTCCTGGTCAAAATGTCCAGCACACAGCTGGATAAACACGTCGTGGGAAGGGTGAGCAACTGGCTCACGGGTTGGGCACAAAGGGTTACAGTGAATGGGGTGACATCAGACTGGGGACCTGTCACTAGTGGGGTTCTACAGGGCTCCATCCTTGGCCCAGTGCTCTTCAACATCTTCATAAATGACCTGGACACAGGTCTGGAAGGGATACTGAGCAAGTTTGCAGATGATACAAAACTGGGAGGAGCTGTTGACTCTCTCAAAGGCGGGGAGGCCCTTCAGAGAGACCTTGACAAATTAGAGAACAAGGCAATCACCAACCATAAGAAATTAAACAGGGGAACGTGCCAGATCCTGCACCTGGGATGGGGCAACCCTGGATGTAGAGGCAGACTGGGGAATGAGAGGCTGGAGAGCAGCGCTGTGGAAAGGGGCCTGGGGGTCGATGGCAAGTTGAACATGAGTCTGCAGTGCCCTGGCAGCCAGGAGGGCCAATGTGGAGTGTCCTGGGGGCATCAGGCACAGCATCGCCAGCTGGGCAAGGGAGGGGATTGTCCCCTCTGCTCTGCACTGGGGCAGCCTCACCTTGAATAATGTGTATAGTTTTGGGTGCCACAATATAAAAAAAATATTAAGCTATTAGATAACATGTAGAGGAGCATAATGAAGATCGTGAAGTGCTTTGAGGGGAAGCCGTATGAGGAGCAGCTGAGGTGACTTGGTTTGTTCAGCCTGGAGAAGAGGAGATTGAGAGGAGACCCCACTGCAGTCTACAACTTGCTCTGAGGGGAAGAGGGGTAGAACGTGTGACTGGATCTGCAATTTCATGTTAGCTCTTCGTGTGGATGAGACTTTTTCCATCAAATAACATTTCAGTATTTTCTAAAAATATACTCCATTAATCAATACATCTACATAGACATTTATGTTTGGTAGAATGTATTCTGTGGAATCACCAAGGCAACTGAGGAGCAAAATACTTCTCCTCAGGTAGAAAAAGGTCTGTTCTCTTACCAATATGGTCAGGTCTTACCGGAAGAAAAGAATTTACTCCTGCGACAATATAAAAATAGCTTAAAAAAATAAAAAAGGAGAAGGACCTTTACACTACCAAACCTTTAAACTGAAAGTCCATGTTTTGTTAGTCATTGTTATAAATTGATGTTTATGAAAATAATTATGAATATTCATAGCAGGTATCATCTGTGAGTTATAATTTATACACTCTGCTATACTGAATTTGCCTAGTTAGAGATACTGTTAAAGCTGTTGGATGCAATTTTTTCATAAGCAAGCTCCTCTAAAGGCACTCAAATATCAGTCTGATTCAGAGTTTTAGGCACAATCTGAAATCCACTGCTGTACTGTGAATTCCTGATCTGAGAGCCTTTAAACCAAGATGGGTGGCCTGTATGGTAAAGTGAGAAGCACGTCTTGAGCAGTGACAGATAACTTTGCTGTTTTGATGCAGCAGCTTGATTTAAACCTTAATCTATAAAACTCTTGTACAGTGTGACACAAGAGAATGCAGTCATAAAATTACTTTGAGGCTCTATTTGTATTTGGTCTCTACCAACGTAAAGGAAAAGATTACCGTACCCAGAATCTTAATAGCTTTTTCTTGCATTTAGTATCTCTTTATTCCTCTCTTCACTCTCTCTTTCAGCAAGAGATTAGGATGAACCAGCAAGGTAGTGAAATACTGTCAAAGAGTGTTAGAGTGTATCATACACTTAGAAAACCAACTTTCCTGAAAGAATAATTAATTTAAAATAATTTAGGTAATAATTTCTCTTTTAAGATGCAAAATTTTTTTAGGAAAATAGCCTTTATTTAAAGTGAAACTATTTACAAATACAGCACGCGTGACAACATCTAGTCATGGTATGATGAAGCAAGAATCTTTAATTGCTCCTGACATTCCTTCCACAGCTGAAGTCTACATAGGAATTGGGAAGCCTGCTGAGGCCACAGCGTGTACCCAGGAAGCAGCTAATCTCTTTCCGATGTCGCATTATGTTCTCTACATGAGAGGTCAGGTGGCTGAACTTCGTGGAAATATTGATGAAGCCAAACGCTGGTATGAAGAGGCCTTATCTATTAGTCCTACCCATGTGAAAAGCATGCAGAGGCTGGTAAGTTTTGAGCCCATGTTCATAAGCAGCATCATCTCAACTGGTGATACTGTATTGTGAAGTCTTGACTTGGTGTAGGTAACCCATAACTTGTGAGTTTGGGATCTATATTCTTATTACAAAATGCTTTGGAAACAGTCTTTCCTGGCATTTATTCTGTCTTCTGTGTGTCGAGACATAAAAAGGATTTGCAGGGCATAAGACTATTTCAATCCTAATAGAGACTATAGAAGAAGTAATTTGCATCTGCCTAATATTCAATACCATTGGGAAATGACGGTGGCTTATGGTAAGAGAAGAGCTGGATACTGTACAGGAAAGACCAGTCACTTTGGTGTTCCAAAGTAAAAGTTGAATTCATAAAATCATAGAATATTCTAAGTTGGAAGGACCTACAAGGATCATCAAGTTCAGCTCCTGGCTCTGCACAGGACACCCCAAGAGTCACACCATGTGCCTGAAAGCAGTGTCCAAACACTTCTTGAACTCTGTCAGGCTGCTGCTGTGACCCTGGGGAGCCTGTTCCAGTGCCCAGCCACCCTCTGGGTTTTCCTAATATCCAACCTAAACCTCTCCTGACACAGCTTCAGGCCATTCCCTCAATCCTGTCACTGGGCACCGCAGAGCAGAGGTCAGTGTCTGCCGCTCCCCTTCCCCTCACAGGAAGTTGTAACTGCAGTGGGCTCTCCCCTCGGTCTCTTCTTCTCCCGGCTGAACTGACCAAGTGACCTCAGCTGCTTCTCATACGGCTTCCCCTCAAAGCCTTTCACCATCCTCATTTCCCTCCTTTGGATGCCTTCCAATACCTTTATATCTTTCTTACATTGTGGTGCCCAGAACTGCACACAGGACTTGAGGCCACATCAGTGCAGAGTAGAGCTGTTCTCTGCATTCTGCAGGTTTATTGATTACTTTCGTGCTATGTGATTTCTTGGGTTCTTGAAAGGTAGAGAATCAGTCTTGCCCTCAAATGAATGTTTAGCTTTAAGTACAAAGGTACCTTCCCCAGTATAAACATGTGCTTATTTATATATTCATAGATACATACATGTATATATTGTGTGCTTACTATGTTAGGAAAATTACTTTCTTTTAATCCCATTTTCTTCCAGATAGAGCAGAACAGAACAGCTGAAATCAGCTTCTTACCCAATCTTTTTATTCAGAAAGTAGAAGCTGGTTTCTGCCTAGTTACTTATGAATTATTCAGAGAAATGTCTTGTGCATCCCTGAGGGAAACATATGAGACAAAAGATCAGATAGGAAGGCAGCACAGGGAAATTTTTTTGTTTCACCTTTTTAGCATTTCAGGATATTTGAGCCTGCTGACACATGCCAAAAGGTTGCTTTTTCTGACGAAGCAGGCAGTCAATCTAAAGCAGTGCAACTCAGTGAAAATGAAAGCTCGTGTCTTGCTGGGTATCTTTTTGCCCCTCCTCTGAATGAACCTTTGAATAAATAGTCTGTAAACACACAGTGCTCTTCAGAATGACTGAGAAATCAGTTGTCTAAGAGGCATGTGAGATGAAAATTACTGGGCTTCCAATCCAGGCTTCCTTTTTATGAGATTTTCTGTTTGAGTCCTAGCTTGAAGGTAACTGTTCATTTCATTGGATTGGACAGGCCTTTTTAAGGATTTTTATAATTTAAAATTTTTCTAAGAGCTTTTTCTACTGTTCTAGACTTTTCTGCACTAGGATGTTGTTTTGAGTAGATTCTGAGAGATTTATGCTGCCTAAACACAAACACTCAAGACATATGCTATAAAAATCTTGTCTATGTAATTTCATGTAGGAGAAAGTACACGATTCTGTATACTTCTTGACCTTTTTACTATTGCAAAAAGTATTTTAATGAGGAAGCTTGCAGTGTTTACTCTTGCCTGTGTGTATAGATGAATATCTGTACATCCCAACACTTTGTGTATATTTACCTAGGTATTATAAAGAGATATGATCTCAGTGGCAGGGGAGCTATAGCAACAGCAATGTGGAGGTATCAGCCTCTATGACAACAGCTGAAACATTAACTTCTAATATTTGTATTCACAATTCTAAGCTGACAATTGGTTTATGAATGAAAGCTCTGTGTAAAAACCCCTTATTTTCTGTGATTAATTTGATATTTTGAAATTATTTGATATGGCTTTCTAGTAATGCTTAGAAAGTATTATAAAATGTAACTGTTTTCACATAAAAGTTACCTTAGAGCTTCTATTTATTTAATAACTATTGGTGAATTTCTTTTTGAGGGGCAAATACTGAGTATAGATCATAATAACTTTATGTATAAAATGCAACAAAAAGCAAGTAAGATTTAAGGATGGCATGAGTTCTAGCATGTAGCATATGTATCCAGGTCTGCTTCTCCAAGTGAAATTACTTGAAATAGTTGAACCTGAAATCAGTTTTGAAGGACTTTTTTTTGTTTTTATTAAAATTTTAGAATGAGTGGCATCTGACACTCAGTAAAATTTCCTGATGCTAATGGTTTGGAAATCTGAATCTTTGATTTGAGAGAGTCTTTGTAGTTGCCCAGAGGGGGAAAAAAAAGCTAAATAAAATGTTTCAATTTGTATGAACAACAAGAGCATATTGGGAATAGGAGTTTTCTCCTTTTATCCATCCTTTTAATGATGTTACATCACTTTGGTAAGAAGGATGAAAAGCTAAACTTTGAAAAATTTACTATTTTTCATATAACATTTCATAAAGTATTTTGGCCATAAGTCTGTCTAAGTACCTATTCCTGAATGTGATCTACTGTTTCTACACAGAAACAACCTTGTTAATTTAAATTACCAAAGAAATGTGCAATAATGACCAGAAAAGTTAGTTTTGTGGCTTCAGAAGTGTTGTACTTCTTCCTGTGGGTTACAGCATGTGCTGCACTTTGGAGTTTTTGCAAAAAGGCTCTTGCATTTGTCTCTTGAGCAGACTCCACATTCTGTTAGTGTGACCATGAAGACTCTGCAGGAGTCTAATGTATTATCTGAATGAAGTTACTTTTTACTGGCTGGCATCATGATTTTTGCAAAATTATAATTTTTTTAAAGAAACAATTTCTTACTCATTTTGCTTCTGTCTCAAAGGTCTTCACTGATTTACTCCTTTTTCAAGAGATTTACTAAAATGAAAAATGGGAGGTCTTGATGGTGTGAAAATTGGAGCATTTAAGAGTGATGAAAGAGATCTGTTTGCCAACAAAATGATAATCATAAATGGGAGGGTTTGGGGGAGAATGTTTTTACCTTACTAATGAAATGCCTAAGACAACATAACACCAAATGTTGGGGACTTGATCCATGAGTAAATGAAAAATGGTTTAGCTGTATTCTGCTTAACTAAACTTGGGAAATGGAACTGCTTGGGCCATACTGTTGCATTACCTCAGATGGGAGCTATTCCAACAGAGAGCTGGCTGCAGGGGCAGCGTGTTTGTGTTCGTGCTCACTGCTATTTCTGCCCCTTCTAAGATGTTGGGGGGCTTATTAATTAAATTACCCAAACAACAAAACTAGTTTCTTTCAAAGAGAATTGCTGTTAAAATTCTCTGCAGCTCCTTGTGGAACTAAATTATTCCCCATACAGTTAATGTTTTAATCCATACATTCATTCACTTTATTTTGTTGAGCAATGCTCATTCTAAGCTCTGCCTTATTCTCAGGTGCTATTTTTTTACTGTTTGTCACTAACTGAAATTTTCTCCAAGCCAGAGGTTATACCGGCTTGCTATTTGGCTAGCTCTGACTGTTCACAAGATGTCAAGAGGGAAGCAATAACATGTCAGTATTAATTAGGTGTACTTTACAGAATGCAGCAGCAATGCTTTTGAACAAATGCAGTGTCCTTTCTTCTTTTTAAGGTTTGTATAGTTGACTCAGAAAAAACAATGTGAACTTGTGTTCTAAAGGTTTGAAATGCTTTGGGTTTTTTTTTGAATTCCAAATAATTTTTTCTCACACCTAATGAAATTTAAATTTTTCTTTAATTACTTAATTTTAAGATGATGATTCACACTTCAATGTCATATACCTGTGGTTATCATCTGCCTGATTTTGGCCAGAATGGATTTATTTGAACAACTTTCTCCATTCTCCCTACCCTTTATCACCACCTCCAGATTTCTGCATTACTGCTGCCTTCCTGCTTTTGTCATTGTTTTCCTCCCCTGTGAAAAAGAGAATAAACATTCTTTTATCTCCTGCAGTCAGAGTGCTGTTGTGGAAAGTAGCCCTTACTGCTGACGTCTGAAAAGTCCTGAAACAGACCATCATTCAGAAATGCCTGAAATGGCAATGAATATTTCAATCCATTGTCCAGGAAACAAATCTATGTATTCTCTCTCAGGCTGAAAATTTCCTACTTAAATGTAGCTTTGAAATGAAATAGGTATCCAGCATTCGTATGTTGTTGTAATCCCAGAAGACTGTAGTATTTTCTGAATATTAAGTAATTCATTGTAGCACTTGCCAGTTAATGCTATTAGTAGCTTAGGTTCTAAGAGCAGAAAAATAAAACAGAAAGGGAGAAATTACTTAAACAATTTACTATGTAGAAATTAGTTTTCAAAAAGCAATATCTTAGAGAGTTATATTCCCTACTTCTCTACTGTTAGATACCTGTTAGTTTCCTATAATTATGCATAGCTAAACCAGATCTCTTAAGGCTTAGACTATGTGTGCTTTATCTCTCAGTTATAAATATACTGTTATTTACTTCTTACTATACTGACTCTTATTTTTTTCAGCCCAAAGACACTGCCAGAAAGAAGTCTGGCAGTGTGTATGGGTAGTGTGCGCTTATGAGCCTGTCATGGATGTTGAACTGACTGAAAGAAAGGAAAAACAGAGAAGACTTCAGAAACATTAATTCAGACCCTGTTTGAAGGGGTCATGGGAGTTAAGGAAGAGAAAGTCTAAACACAGTCACCCAACTAACTTTTTTCTTTGCGTGAGTCAGTGTTCTCATCTGGAGAACATTCAGTAACTCACTTGATTTTCATCCTCAGGCCCCTGCACAGTAAAATTGTTGGTTTAGGCCACACAGGTTTGTCCTAAGCATATTATGCTGGTTCTCAGGGGTGGTTTGGGTTGTAACTGATCACCATGGAGCTAAATGCTGATGCCAAATCTCAGTGCTCGTTTGACTCACTCTAAGTGCATCCTTACGCATATGGTGGCTGAAGAAGTATGGAGAAATAAAGGTCACTGATTTTGTTAGATCTGTTAGTAAAATGTGGGACTGCCCTTCAGAAACCGCAAGATCATTTCACAAAAAGTAGAGAAAGCAAAATATATGTTTGGCCAAAACCTCACTGCTCCTTGCAGAGGCATTTTACTGTGATTTGACCACATCTAAACATCTAAATGTTTCAAGTGATTGCATTCTGTACTGTGAAAAAACAATGGCCATTTTGCTTGTATTTTAACTTAAGAACCATTGAGTTCAAGTGACTCAAGGACCATTTCAATACATTTTAAATGCTTCATCTGCCGTGAGGCACTCCCAGGCTATATTCTTTTCTGTCATGAAAATATTATTTCCCCTTTTAGCCTTACAAGAGAAAACCATCAGCACTTGGTGCAGTAAAAAAGTGCGTAACATCAACTTGCATGGTCATTAGCTTTTGAAATATAATGAAGTGGAAATCAAGGTGAAAAATTAGGGAAGTTTCTTTCCCTGTTTGTTTCAAAGTTACCTTCTTTTATTTTTAATGTTGTTGAGATCAAGTACAGCAGTTAACCACTTCATACTGACTTGGGGAAAGATTAGTAGAATTTCTTAATTCCTAAACGCTTTATCTGAGTTTTACAGTACTCTTTTAAAGCAGATCTATATTTGTTCAGTATCTGACAGCAATAACTGCTACAGATTTGAGTTTAAACTAGAACCTAGTTGCTCTTTTGGAAACAGAAAGAGACTGTAGGAATTTGCAGCAGTAATTTTGTTTATAGCTTGAAGCAGTAAGGTCCCATTTACTCAGGCAAGACTGTATTGATTCCCTGAGAACTGTTGTTCTGTAAGTGGAATTATGGGGCTGATGGTACAATACTGCTTCATAACAGACTTTCTTTTCACATTACTCTGTATTTACTCCAAATGGCTTAAAGCAGCTGGGACAGGAGCAGATCTCTCAACAAGAAAATACCTCCCTTCTTGGATGCTTTTCACACTGTGAGAGCGAGCTCTCTAAGGTCTCTTCAACTCGTTGGTTCTGTCCTCAGCTGGCAGCCATTACAAGAGGAATTCTGCAGCTCACTTAAATGGTTGTTTGGTTTAGACACTGAGTACCTGAAGATGCAAAGGTAATCTGATTTTGTGCAGCATGCACAGTGGCTGCATTGAATGGAACTGGGCTTATATGGAGAAACAAAGCTGTTGAGGTGTACTATTTACTGAGAATCTAGTAGCAATGGTTAAGGCAGCTTTCTGAATATGAAGAGAAACTGTTTCAAATAGAAATCCTAAGAAAGTTAATTTAAAAGTAGACAAAAAAACCACCCAAAACACTTAAAGGTTCAGAAAGCTGGGGTGGTTTTTTTTTTTAAACTTTGGGGGGTGTCTGTTTGGGGTTTTTTGTTTTGTTTGATTGTTGGTGTTTTTTAACATAAGGATTTTTGCCTGCAATCTCAGCTTTAAATTTCTGTTTTCATGTTATCTGTGTGATAGATTTTTCCACAGTTTATCTATTCAGGCACAGCTTGCCAGAAACCATTTTATCACTTCTATTTGTTCCCATTTTAAAAAATGGAAAATTAATTAGTGGCAGATGCTGGCAGAAGGACGGGATGCTTTGGCTAGTGTTACTGCTCTTTATTTGGCAGGTCACGAGTCATTCCACTGTTTTTATTGTATTGTGTGGAACTGATAAAATTCCATCCATCAGATAATTCATGACAATTTGCTGTTGAAGCAGGTCAGTCTGCAATGTGCAGTATTACTCCAAAGTTCCTTCTCTTTGCTTGGAAGATTTTAAGAAACTTTGATTTCAGTTTTTGAAATACTAGTGTTCATCTCAAGCTTTGATTTATATTTTATAGGATAAAGTCTTTGAATTGGGTTCTTTTATCAAAACTGAGCTATTACTAATTCACTAATTCATATACAGCAACCATGGATCAAATATTATCGTTTGGAAAGTAGCAACCAAGTATAGTTTCAAGTTCAAGGAAAAAAATCCAAGGATCACCATGGCCCAGTCTGGAACAGGGCTTTGGTTTTCTAGACATCATAGCAAAGCATCTGAGGAGAGATTCCCTGCCTTACACTGTTTCAAGTAATTGACAGGAACAGGAGCATGATGAGATAGCAAGGTAACAGTATTTCAGATGCACATGTAAGACACATCCACTTGCCAAAGAGTTTGTGGGGGTCTCACATCCTTGGAGATGCTCAAAATCTGACAGCCATTGACAACCCACTGTAGGTAACTCTACTTCAAATTTGGCTGTAGAGAATCTCAGGTTCCTTTCCTACTTCTATCATCCTGTGATTCTAGGAATACAAGCAAGACAAGCTTTGTAGATGGAGGTAATGATTTGTGTTAGAAAACATGATGGGAACACTTGTCTGTGGACAAAGTCTTGTTACTTTTTCCTGTTATGCAAGACTTACTTTATTTTACCAGTGATAAAAATCTATAAAGCACAGATTTTGTTCTTTCTTCTCCTGGTTCCATGGTACATTACCCACAGCAATCATGAAAGGAAGGTGCAAGAGATTAATAACTTTCTCAGCGGTAGTCACTCATCTTAATGATGTGCATATAAAATATACACATATAGGTCGCTGTTGGGGTGGCTGTGACCCACGAACACGGACACTGCACCGGGTTAGTGGCATAGAAGTGTTTTATTTCAAGAAGAACACATATTTATAGACTGTTCTATGTTATCATTTGTGTTACAAGTTCATTGGCTACTAAACTACAACAATGGATCCACTGGCTATCATTTAACTACAAAGAATACTATTGGTTACCTGTAACATAAGCATTCAAGCATTCAGAAAAATAACAGGTGTGGGTGTGTTGCTGTTTTCTCTTTCTATTGTTTTGGATTCCGTACTTCTGTTGATACGACACTTCCACGGATAAAGCTGATTATTTTCTTCTCATGGGCTTTTCTCATGAATAGAAGCTAACCATGTCCAAATTAAGATCTGTGAAGCCTTCAGACTAGCTGTCAGCCTCAACACATATATGTATGTATACATATATTCTCTTCTACAAATCTGCCTTAATATTTTGGATACATCTTACTGTCTTCGCATACAGAAGTGTCAGTAGCAAAACAGTGCAACTGAAAAGCCTCAGTTGGGATCTCCAGAAATTAAGTTTTTGGGCCTCTGTCTCTCTTGATGGTCTTCTTGAAGGTTCAAGTATACCTTAATGATCTGCACTGATGCTTCTATAGACAGAGATGTGTCTAATATTATTTAAAGGAAACAAAATATTTGTGACTCTTTGCTGCTGTTTACATGGAAAGTATTCCTTCCGTAGTACTAAGTAGAGATTATGAACAGCCAGCAAGATTGTAAAAGCATCTGATCACAGCATAATGAAAAATTTCCTTTTTCAGGCTTTTTTTTTTTGGTAGGTTTTAGAAAGGGTAATTCCTGTTAAAAGTCTTTCCAGAGTCTTTCCATCTTCTTATGCCTTTTACCCTGTAAAGAGCCAACTACATTAAAGTCATTGACAGATGGGTTTTGTTGACATCCCTTTTCCTCTGTGCCTTTTTCTGGGTAACTGGCCACCTAAAGTAGGATGTAGGGGAAAAAACATACATATTTATACTAATCAAAAAATATTAACAAGGATGACTAATTTAAAAAAGGAAAATGTCAGTAGTCTTAGCAGTCCTGGTAATTCAGGAAATGGCCAGGAGGCATTGTGTCAGTGTTCTTGATATTTAAGTTCTCCTTATTTCCAAAAAAAAAGAACAAAAAGGAAAAGAGAGAAGGCATGGAAAAAATTGAAAATGTGTGCTCTTCCCTGCTATCCTCTGTAGTTACATCCCTTTTCATGGATACTTGCTGGTGCTTTTTTGCATGGATCTCAAAGGTTCTATTTTTATTTTGCTCTGTGTAATTGCCTTTCAATATGAGAATTGCTTTGCAAAACACTTTTTAAATTAGGTCATTCTGCTGAAGTATGCACTGAGCTAATTATGATTATTTTGCTTCCCTGGGCATTTTTGTGCTCATTGAATTTATTAAAGTATTTCTTTATAGCTGGAGCTGAGAACTTACACAGCAATAAAAGCTATGTAGCACCTGGTATGCTTTTGCTTGTAGGTAACAACTGGCATCTAATCACTTATAATTGAATTTCATATAATTAATAAAGAAATATTTTTAAGGATTTGGGGGGTAAATATAAAGAATCTGAAAAAGGCTTTGAGAGAGCAGCCATCCTCAACTTTAAAAGAACAAGAGAGATTTTATTTTCCTTCTCCTGAGAAAGGTTCTGTTGTAGAATTCTGCAGGTGAGAACTCTTTAACTATAGGACATTTGAAGCCTGCAAGTCATCTGGACATGTTGCCTCTTTGTTTTTCTCTCCTTTTCTTGTGCTGCATAACTTTGCAAACTGGTGAAATATTACTAAGTCCTACCATCAACAGCAATCTGAATGAGATAAACCATTCCATGTGGCTTAGTTGAGGTGGTGGGTAAATGTGTGTGAGAAACTTGCAGCACCATCACCAGGTGTCTTGAGCCCTGACTCTTTCTCAGTTTGTCTCTGAATAATGTGGTATTATAAAATGGTGCATGAGTTCTCAGTGCATGTATTTTGCTATAAATCTTACGCAGTTTCAGGTGCAATTCTAATGCACTGGTGAAATTATCTTTTGCTTTTTGCTTTATATTTGTCACAGGGGAGCTTTACTTGCTTTGGCAGAAGCTATTTCCTGAGAAAACAGACTGCTCTTGAGAGAACCAGAAGTTACCTAATCAATTATAATTCTTTTTTTCTGACTAGGAACTATAAACAACTTGTTCTTGAAAATTGTGCTTTATCTTATCCTTATCAAGCAGAAAGTAGCCTACCTTAATGCAAAACTAGATATCTGGAAGCAAATGTCCCCCAGAAAATCATTTTAATGCTCACTTTTGCAGGGTTATGTCAAGCAGCTGTATTCCCCAGATAAGTTGTCTACTCTGGTTCAGAGTTTTTCTGCAAATCCCCAGTCTGGAGCAGTCTTGTTATGTCTCTCTCTCCCTTTTCAGCTCATCTCATTTTAAATTTTATTTGAAGACCTCTTTTCCATTGCTGAAGCTTAGCTTCTCTGCTAGCCAGTTTTATTCTTAGCAGTAATTCCCCTGCTCATGAGTCTACAGTTTAAAGATGAGTTGCACCTTGCACTGTGGAAGAATTCAACCAACTTATTATGTGTGGATAACATAATATATTTTCTCCAAGACTAGATTTCTTTAAACATAGACTGTGTTTTCTGGTAGCAAACTTGTATTAGACAGAGTTGGAGAATTGGCTTTTAAGGTTAGTGAAGGGCTATTTTTTATGTCAAGTTACTTTTTTTAATCTAGATGAACAAATTAATTACAAGCTTTGGGCTTCTGGAGTCAAATGACTATAAATTCTGTCTTTTAATAAAACATGTTACTTCTCTCATGTTTAGGAGCCAGAGGAACACTGTGATAAGACAATTAGAGACACTCACACTGAGAAACTCAATTACTCTAGATGCAATTTTATGAGCAGATTAAAATCTTTGACCACTTAATGATGATGGAGTATTTCATGCCACTTCCTATTAGAGAGGAGGGACCCTCTGAGCAATGGGAGCTTCCATCCTCAGTCTCTTGCCCTCCCAGGGTGGCACTTTTCATACTGCTCCAATGCAGCCCTCACACCACTGCAGTGGCACGCACTCAGCAGCCGTGAAGGTTCGTGAATGGCAAAAAGGCAACTTACAGCAACTTACACAAGGTGCTTCTTGAGGAAGTCCCTCTCCTCTGTGGTAAAAAGTTTACTCTTACTTTATTTTTTAACTGAAGGAGTTGGGGCCTGATTGCAGCCTGAAAACTGCATTAAATTAAAAAATAAAATAAAGAAAGAGAGAATAAGGGCTGTGTATATTGCCTTCTGATTTCAATGTCTTCATGTGTCTACTGCAGGGTTTGGCCCTTTGAGACCTTCCCAATACTTTCCTAGGTACCTTCCTGCTATTTGAGAAGGAATACTTTTGTCTTACTCAGTATACAGCAGGGTCATCCACAGAAAAAAAAAGCAATTTAATTTGTGGGCTTTAATTTGTGGGGAAATCTGAAGTGTGTTTTGTGCATCTCTGAAAACTGTGTTCATTTTGAAGGTGTGATGGTTA
The DNA here is from genome assembly GCA_013399875.1 of Gymnorhina tibicen. Taxonomy (NCBI): domain Eukaryota; kingdom Metazoa; phylum Chordata; class Aves; order Passeriformes; family Artamidae; genus Gymnorhina; species Gymnorhina tibicen. The sequence goes on along the minus strand of VXAZ01001882.1, from coordinate 403,786 downwards.
TTTTTCCATAATTATTGCTATTAGATTATATACTTTTTAGCAAGTAGCAACAAATGGCATGAAGAAAATAATGTGGTGATACTAGTCAGAAAGCTGCCATCTCTTGATTTTTCAGTAGAGGAGAGGAGACATGCTATCTGGCCACTTTGTGTACTTCATCTCACTGGAAAAGGCCAGCGTTTTCTCTGAATAAAACTGACTGCAGACTTAGAGTTGTTAATGCTTTTAATGCTACTTCTGTCATGATAAACAACCTGGTTAAGCTGATATGGGTGGAAAAATACATCATCAATGAGACTAAGTAATGATAAACTTGAAAACAGAAAGCTGTTTTGGGCTTTCCTCACTTTTGCAGTCAGCAGTACAGTGTTGATCTACACCTTTTAAAATTTGATACTAATATGTGTGGACTTTATAGAGAGCCAAGAGGTAAGAGCTTTCTAGTTTCAACAGTTGATCATGACTTTAGTCTGTATGTTTTGTTAAAACACTAGCTTTGCAAACAACTCTTGGCATTTAAAAAAAAATACCATTAGTTACAGTTAATTTAAGTGAAGGGATCTGTGGCAGCTCCTTGATAGCCATTCAGCTCAGCTGTGTAAAATCAGGTCCTTGTATCATTCACTTTCAATACTCTTAAATAATATATCACTTCACTTACCTACATCTCTCTTTCTCTCAGTTCCCCTCCTTTATGGAAGATTTGTCAATGTTGCCTTGGATTTGCTCAATGAATATATTATTTCCCAAATAATTGCAGCTGAGATGCTTGGTGAGGGAGATGTCTGGACAGCAAACTGGTTCAGAAGTACCTGAGGCATCAGTACATTGTTTCTGTGATTACTTTTTGATCTGGTTTTGAGAGCTCAGTTAAACATTGCACTGTTTTATAGTAACATACTTTTATAGGTGATAAAGGTAAATTACTTCCATAAATCTTTGTTTCTTATCTTACACTTTTACTTGGTAGTAAGATAAAATTCGAGAGAAGTTAACTTCAAACCAGAACTAAATATGAAGTACATGGGTATAGAAACCTAAAGGAGAAAGGATTGCTGCTTTTATCATACAGTGAAAGGTTAGTTTTTCTTAGATGTTCCGTTCAGGTCTATGCTTTGGTGCATCTTCCTACAAATGAGAATCCTACTTGGGTTTGAACAAAAAAGAATTAACTCTTGTTTTATGTCCTTGGGGAAATTGAAGACTATTATAGTCCCTAACTTGAATTGGTGAGCACAAAGGTAACTCTGGAACGTTTATTTGTGTGTAACCAGAGTCAGGTTTGGAGAACTAATGTAATAAATCTTCTTTCATTGTTATGTTGTTTGTGTGCTTATGTAATTACCATTATATGCAATAAATACAGTTTTCAGTAAGACTTCTCAGGCCAGCTTTTCCCTGAAGAGGGATAATACCCTCTGGGGAAGATCAGTTTGGTAAGAAATGGCAAACCATAACTTTGTGCTCCTGTTCTGTGATTAGTGGGAGGTAAACAAAAGGGGGTTGTTTAATACCTTGAAGTGTGTCACAATGGTTGTAAGTATATATTACTGTCCAGATATTGAGGCTGAATGTAGTTTTGTACTAAGATGAACTTATCAGAGTCTTGGGAAATTGAGAAAACTTTCTGCATCAAACTGCATTACAGCTTCTTTCTGCTAATCTCTGATGTGTAGTTAATACATGTGTGGCTTTTACACACTAATCTGAGAAATCCTTTGTTGTGGTAGGTGCTGGTGTGATGCTTCAAGGAAGGTGGCTTTCAGGAAATAGCCCTTAAATTAGATTTGAAGTTGATTTTAGGAACATCTTTTCTTTCTTAAGAGCTGGTATAGAACTGAAGGAAAAAGAAATATTAGCAAAGCACTGAGTTAAAATGGAGTGCTCATATTCAAGAGCCACGTATCTGTACATAAAGCATTTGACCTGGAAGAAATCTTCAGTCTTTTAGTACTGCTCAGATGAACAAAGCAAAGCAATTAACCAGCAAAGCACTTACTTGGCAAAAATATGAAAACATGAACATTGTTCACACTGTTAAAAGCTAAGCCTTGCAAGGAGAGGTACTACCCAAAACCACTAGAGCAATACAGCATGCTTTAGTAGGCCCATTAGGATGCAGACATTTGATTCTGTCAATTTTTCTTTCTCAATACTTTGATGAAAAATCCCAAAGTTTTTAAGTGCTTTCCTGTTATTTCAGGAACTAAACTTTGTACGTGAATTTACAAATGCTTCTTTTATGGGTGTATCTGAAATTAACATGAAAGTAACCCCATTTTTTTCCTGGGTTCTAATTCATTAGTCTTTAATCAGTGATGCTGGTAAAATGATTCATTGCAACTCAGTGTGTTCAATCCTCCTCAGCCACTACTAATACCCTGTTTATATCTTACACATTGGACTTACTATTTAAGACCAATATCCTTAGGAAATGAGGCATATGAAATCATTATTTAATACTTTTGTTTCATCTGGTCAGAAGAGGGAATGATGAAAAAAAAAAAGAGGCTTGTGCAAATATTACAAAAATAGAGGCAGGAGGAAAGACTACCACAGCTTTTTCATTATTTCAGTTTTTATTAAGTATCAGCAAATGCACAAGAGTGAGTGTTTGTAAATTCTCCACTGCAGCGATGTAAGACACAGTCATTAGAAAACCGAACTAGGTTTCACTGCAGTCAGTGCTGTTAAAAATTGACTTTCTAAAATTATTCCAGAACATAACATAATGTATTGTGCTACATTAGCTTAGTTAGCTGTATTACTGGATAGCATAATATGTTTAGACTAAATAGTGAATTGGGAGTGATATAGAGACCTTATCCGTAAAGGGCTATAGAAATAACAAAACAATCATGTGGATTCAACATTTCTTCTGTACAATATACAGTGTGAAAATGGTTTCAGAGCTCTACATCTACATGGACAAAGATTGTGTTAGGTAGCACTTTGGAAGAATACTTGCCATCTATCAGAAGTGATCTGACCTACTAAATGAAAGGATTTAGCCTTGGCTTCTGAATTAAAATGTCCCTGATGGTAAGTGGGTTTTGCTACCTTAAAATAAGTATTTTAAAATTAAGACATAGTTTTAAAAGTACATTCTCTCATTTAAAACCAAACCCCCTTATTTTCTAAATGGGTGCAAGTAATAAATAAAGGCAGATATTGTCACGTGTTTACAAATGTTCAAAAGATGAGCAAGTGAACCTCTATCAGCTGCACAGCCATTTCAATTTCCATTTTTCCATGGTCCTTGTTACAGTTTGTCCTGACAGGTGACAATAGCTTCTTTGGGATTCTGTCTGGTTTTTAATTTATGACCATTTGAAAAAGTGATAGCCACAACAGCATTGGAACAGATGGTATTGTGAGGGTCACGGACCCAAAGATTTACCAGAGGGCTATGAAATGCTATGACACAAATGCAGTCTGTGATGATGCTTTGTCATATTAATTGAATGCCTAGCCACAAGTTGGTAGGTTACAGTTGCCAGAAATAACTGGTTTTGATATAAAAAACTGTATGAAATGCTGTCAGATCAATTAAAGTAATTGACACGTCAAAATACTTTAAAATTGTGATATGCTAGTATGAGCAGCTGGTGATCTATGGAAAATAAATGAGGTAACTTTAGCTTGGCCATCCACACTCGCCTCATGTGCTGCAGAATCAAACCCTATTACGAGTAGGTGTGGTCTTTCTGCCATGTGGATTACATTCAATTTAACATAACGAGTATTTTCGTGAAGATAAATCCATGGATGTTTAACACAATAGCTGGTAGGAAATATTTGTATCTCACCTCAGATTCAGCAGCTCACTTAAGTTCCAAAATGCCCACCTTCCCCACCAAACCCATGCTGTTGCTGTAGTTCTTATTCCTTGAAAATCCCTTCCTTGAAAAGTGGAAGCTGCCACTCTGCATTTCAGCTCTTTACTCAGAGAGCATTAACTTCCCAGTTTGCTTACTCTGATCAAATCCTAGCTTTGTGGGGGAGTGCCTTTTCTGTCATTCTTGTTCTTCCTGCCAACTGTGCTCCAGTGAACTAGAAAAGTGACTCAAATGGAGAAGGCTCTTACACTCTGGGAAGCAGGGCTCAAATTTATTCCAGCTGCCTGTCAGCTGACAATAGTAAACCAAAGGAGAGGACTGAGGGAGAAACAGCATTTGGAATTACACTTTCTCTGCAGATTCCAACCTTGTGCACTAATTTATTATACAGTTTGGAAAATGTATTTCAAGAGCCATAAGCCAACTACAGAATATGATTTAACATGCAGTGTCAATCAGTGCAGTGATGGATATCCACGTACAAAAAGTCCATAACTGCAAGTCATATTTTGCCTCAATCTTCAACAAGAATGTGATATTCATCATGGATAGCAAAGGTAAAATTAGCAGTGGAAATGCAAGTATAGAAATGATGGCAAGTACTTGCTGGTGGAAGAGTATGGAGGAGTTGACCAGAATTCGTTGATGAAAGGAAGAACTAGTTGATGAAATAACTGAGGCTTCGCTAAATATTACTGGATTTGTTAACAGAAAATTTTAGAATAGTTCATGCAGTACCTCTACTCAGTGAAAGAGCTGCAGGACAAGGGCAAAAGTGAGACTTGGAGACCTTTCAGTGAAAGAAATAACTTTAGAAATACAAAATGCAAGAGCAAGACTAAGTATGGAAGTGACTGGGGAGGACAAAGAGCTGGGGTCGTACTTGATCAGAGCTGCATCTCCATTGTGCATGAGTTGGCCAGGCACAACATGAGACATCATCTTGTCCCTGTTATCAGCGTCATCATCTTGTCAACACTGTAGTCTCACCTTTAATTTTGTAAGCCTACAGATTCTCCTTCCCTTGTGGAATGGTGGTGTTCGTGGTCCACTGGTTGCTTTAGGTCCCCAAAACAGAGACTGCCATGCCGAGTGAAACCAGCTGAGGCTGGTCAACAGGGCAAGTGAACCCTCAGTGTGCACTAAGGCAGAGGTTTCACTTGGGGTTCCTCACAGGCTGGGGCTGTGATTCTCTTGTAATCCCAAGTAACGTGGCTGAATGGCAAACCCGGCCTGTGGCTTGCATCAGTGTTGCCCTTACCCGGTGAGTGCCGAGGTGACTGCAGTGTGGCACTGGAAATCTCTGCCGAGTTTCCTGGGAGGAGTAGGAAACTTTAATAATAATAATATATGATCCATGTAAACATGAGAGGAATATGCATAATCCAAATAAGGCTAAGTGGCATTGGCACTGGAGCAAATGAAAACTAGCTAGGGAAAAATTTGGGAAGATGATGTGAAGAGGATTCCCAGCACTTACAGGCTAAACACTGTGGAACAAGAAATCTTGCTGTAAGGTTGTCTGTAACAACAGGGGATAGAAATGAGTGACCTAAGAGGACTCTTCTGATCTGATGTTGATTAAATGGAAAATACTTTACTTTTGCAAGTTTTAGATAAAAAATTAACAATGATCCACAAAAAAAAAAAAAACAGTTGAGAGAAAATATGATAGGCTTATATGGAATTTAATTATAAAACTTAGGTGATGCTTCAGTTATATTAATCTGTTTGCTTCCAGATCAGTAGTAACAAAAGCTGATTTGTTGAGGTACACTGATGTTATTCTTAGGTCTTTAATAATTTTTTCTCAAAAATACTGCTGTTTGGGTTTCTCTCTTTAGTTGTCAGAAGCTTTTTCCTGTAGTTCTCAGTATGTTCAACTTCTTCCAATTTTGTGCAAGGCAATTCAGTACATAGGGAAGTGTTTGTTTTATTTTTCTGAAAGTGCTAGAAGCCCTTTTTTAGCCAATGGTTCAGCTCTGGCTCTTCTGACCTGTGCCTGATGGTGCACAGATGGGAGGGTGTGGGCCCTCCCTTCACACTGAAAATAGCTGTCCCTTAAAGAAGAATCTGCTGGCAGCTGTCCTGGCAGACTGGCAGGTTAGCAGCTACCTACAGCTTCTGCCTTGCCTTTCAGAATCCGGGGAGAGATGGCGGGGGGGTGCATTCCCTCTCCTGCCGGGAGGTTTTTGCACACTGCCATGAGGATGGCCCTTCCAGTGCAGTGTGCTGAGCCCGAGCAGCAGATGGCAGTTCACATCTGCTTTGCGGGGGAGGAAGTGGTCTGTTTCCTGGGGATGCTATAAAAAAATATATTTATTAATGCTGTATTAAAAATAACCTCTTTTTCTTAGAGGTTACTGCAGTGCCAGTGTAGTAAGTGCTGCTGTGCTGTCATAACACTTTTGAAACAGTGACATTAGTCATAGTTATAACATATGTATGTATATATTTTTATATGCAGAAGTCTCCTTGGCTAAGGGCAAAAGGAGTAAAAATGTGAATAATGTGCTTTAATCTATGAATTTCTGTTTGATTTTAGTAGTGAAAAGATTGGTTATCTTTTATCTAATACCACAGTTCTGACTTTGAATATTTAATACAGCATTTTTCAGAATATTTGAGCGAAATGCACATGCATAAATGCAGAAAGGTACTTCAGAAGAATATCATTCACTTCTGATTCCTTTTCCATAGTCTCAAAAGTTCAGACAAGTAAGTGCTAGTTTCTGTAGTACTGAGTGTGTACAGGCATGGACTACAAGTGCTAGCTTTGAATACAGTGGCAATCTAGCTAAAGATCTCCAAAGTGTTCGATTTGAACTCTGACAGTTCTATTAATTATAAATTTTATTCACCAAGCCTGGTACTGCATCTGCAACTCTGGTTTACCTTTGATACACAAACTATTCCCCTGACTTCAGATTGATTTCTTCATTAAAACATTTGATCAATTTTTCTAATTACTATTTCCAGAAGCCACATACAACTACTATGTTCAATGTGGTTGTATAGAAGAACTGTCATTAATGAAAAACAGCTTCTTAAAAAGTCGCTGCTTGCTATTTCTAAATATTTATTCTTTAATTCAATGTGTAATTGACTGATGGACAGAAAAACATTAATTTCTTGACATTATAATAGTTTTGCATGGAGCACAAGCTTTCAAAACCAGGAACCTTCAGGTGTTCTAAACTGGAACCTAGTCTTAGGTAGTGGAGTAAGGACCCTGAATTCCTGGTATCCTCAGTTCTTGTGAAAAATCCAGCTTTTGTTCAAATAATTGAATATTGACTCAGTGGGCTGACTTTGAGGCTCCTCATATCAAAAATCTTGGTTTGAGGTTTTCTGTTTATCCTGTTTGGCACTTGTATAATTTTTAGACGATTTGGGGTTTTCTTCCCTCTTTTGGATATTGAAACTTTTATGTTACTCCTAGGTTTTGAATAACAGAAATACAGTTTTCTATACTTCTGACCCTTTGACTCAATACTGGGAAAATAATGGCATCAATAACAAAGAGTACTTAGGGGTCTCTGTATGGAGCACAATGATCCAGTGGTAAACTTGGCCTTGCTTTGAACCCAGGCAGTGTTGAAATACTGCTACAGATTAGAGTGATAAAGTGGCAGGATTTCTGTAGGGAACGCACTATGATGTGTTTATATCTATAAACTGTCTACATAGGGGAAAGGGTGAGGGTATGAATCACAAAAGACAGGAACATACCAAGTTACAGAAGTTACTATGGGCCCATTTCATAAACAGCACTGTGTGAAGCTGTGATCTCCTGCACCAGTTTTCATCGCAGGTGTATGTATTTTATACACCTGGGAAACCCTCATTTCTGCTTTGTCGGAAAGGTGAGAAGACAATGATGTGGCTTCAGTGCTGGGAGGGGGGGGAGGGAAGATGTAGTGCTGCCAAGCTTCCAGATGGAGGTAGGTGATCAAGAGACCTACATACAGTTCAGCATCACCTCATGGTGTCACACCTGAGACAAAATGTAAAATGTTTGCACCAGATGACAAATACTCCAAGTTTAGGACTGGCCATAATCTGAGGACTAAGACTATATGTAGTTATTCCCTGATGCAGTGGTGTTGCAGTACTTGCCAGAGCTGTAGCCATCTGACTTCTGAAGGGAGAACCGTTGTGGGTTACTGTGATGGTAGCCACAGCGTATAAAATAAGACCCTCAATATAATTTTCAGATGGAGATAAGTAAGATCTGGAGTCACTAGCTGCTTCACTTTATCATAAACTGTTTTATTTGTTTCCCATGTACATGCTATGGTCAAATTAGTTCTTGCAATGTAGCCTGGTAGTCATGCTATTTTTCTAAAAGCTGATAGGACATTCACATAAGGTATAAATCAAAATTACAGCAGATTATTGCAGGAACACGTTGTCTTAACAGAAAAAGAAGTCCCCCAAGAGCTTCCATCTCAGTGGAAGGCTATGATCAGCAGTTTTTAAAAACAACCTTCAATTTTGAACCTTTGTCCATTCTGGGCTGTGAGCAGTAAGGAACTAAAAGGCAAGCACATCCTTGTGGGAAGGGGTCGGTCATTTCCAAGGGAGTTACAAGTACAGAGACGCACTCCCGACCACACGGGTTCGTTATTTCATGCTGGTGATGTGAAGTTCAGTGAGTAACAAAGCCAAAGTTGTTGTTTTAAAAATCTGTTGCCAAGCAGTGGGTTTTCTCCTAGCAACAAGTGTTTTGCAGCAGGGGAAGCAATTGGATACCTTAGGGGGTATGTTAGCACTGGGGGAAGGGCAGAGAAACAAACTGGGGCTCCAGCAGGGCCGCAGAGCACACAGAGGGTGTGCTGGGCATGCAGCAAGGCGAGGGAGGGGGCCAGGCAGAGAGAGACACGTGGCACAGGCGATGTTCTGGGATAGGCTCTGAACAAAAGTGTTGGCTCCAGGCACAGGTTCATATTTGTTCATCAGCTGCTTTGTTTGGTTTAGTGAGTGATCGACTGTTGTATTATTAGCTGGTTGTTCTCATTTAAAAAAGAAAATCCATACTGAGCTGCTAGGAAGTATAATTTAGACCATGTTTGAAGAAATATGCTTTTTATTTGTTAGAGAAAATAAGATAAGTAGTTTTTTATTCTGCATTTTGGAAAAAAAATTCTATACATGTTGCAGTTTCTTTAAAAAAAAAAAAATTAAAAAAAGGTATTTATTATCACCTTTACTTGTAAAGTAAGTGTAGTATGGTTAATCCAGTTGGTTTTAAACCTTATAATTTGGCCACCCTTCAAAATCCCTGCATTAAAATGCAACCTGTGTCTGCAGATACAGAACTATGTTTATTCTTTATTTTTCTGATGGAATGGCTTGTTTCTAACTGCTGCACTGTGTCTCAATTTTTTTGTACTTGCAGAAAATAGTTACGTACGATGACTCAACATGCATGTGCCTTTGAAAGGAGTTTATAAATGATTTCTTATGCAAAGTCATACTTTGACTAGATGGACATGTTTCAGCACAAAGTCATCAGCTAAAATGAAAATAGGAGAGCATAGTATATAAATAATGTTCTATTTCACTCTATGTAAGTGTAAAATATTGATTATAAACTACATTTTAAATATGTATTTTTATCACAGAGGTTGGAAAGTATCAGCTGTAGAATTTTACTTATTTTTCCACGTATCGTGACAAATTCTTCTCATTTTGCCTCACTAACACTTCTGTTTCATTATTATAGCATAACACTGTCAAGTCTCTGGTAAACCTTCAGGTTTGATAGATTTGTTTAAAAATAGCAGCCACCTTAACACTTGCAAAATAGGCTGAAAAAGCAGCATCTAACAAGGGGCAGTTTTGTGATACTAAAATTACACTGCGTATGGATTTGCAATGCATACATTGCACACTGAGTTTTGCAACTATTTATGGTCATCATCCCTGATTTTTAAGTTTTTAGATAGGATGGGTGTGTTTCTAGCATTTCCTTCTGATATCACAGCTTAAAGTTGATTATCTCTTAGGCTGGGGCTTGCTTAAAAACAGTAAGGTAGTGAACTGGGAAAATGATTGCAAAGTTGGATGTAATGAGTTCTTTAAATCGTTTGTAGCTTTTAAAAATAATTTTTTTCCACATCTGAATAGCTCTGTGTCTGCCTATACATAATCAGCTGTTAGCTTATTGGGCTTCAGCAGGTCATCAGCAAAACAGGCCACGGCTCTTCTGTCTCCCTGCCCTTATCATTAAAGGCCAAATCAGTCCATTTTTTAGTTTCATATGCTTACGATGTTTTCTTATAGCTGCTGTTTTTGCAAGGCAAACTTTTAGCCCTGAGGGCTATTTTTTAGCTAAATAAGGTCTGTGTCATACAAATCTAGAAGCTTTTTTGCAATCAAGTCATGTAACAGACCTGCCAGGAATAAATTAATATGAATGTCATATCTGGTACTACTCCAATCTGCATAGTTGAGACTTCTGTAGGTCAACAGGCTGCGTTTCTTAGACATGGTGAGAATCTCTGGCACTTTTTTGCATGTTAAGTCAGCCACGTTTCTTGTTCTTGTTCTGTCCATTTCTCCCAGTTCCCAGTTTCCTTCTAGTGCAGAGAGAGTTCAGCACCCTCCCTGAAAAAGGCAAGAGTGCATATGGACTCATGGTCACAGTTCCCCTTTTTTTTCCACTTTTAAATAAATTTCATTACTTTTGAGAGCATCTTTCATTACTTTTGAGAGCATCATATTCTTCTCAGAGAAAATGAAAATGTTCCTCTTGATATCAAGTGAATAAAGGTAAAAATCTCAAGTGGTGCTTCTATTGAGACTGAGAATTGTTTATTTTCAGGCACGGTGGAGAAGTAGTCACACAGGTAAACCTTAAGAAAACCTCCAGCTCTCTTGAGACAAGATTTTTAGTTACAGTGAAGAAACCACAGTGATCTTTGTAGTGTTACCTTTTTACCCTTTTTCTTTTTTTCCCAGTTAATGCAAATATAGTTTAGCACTTTACAATAAAGCTCTGATTTGATGAGACATATGATGGGTAATAATTATGACTGTAATTTTTTTGAAGTCAGTTCCATAGAAAAAAATTGAATGTTAGCAACTCTTTTGCCTGGAATCAAATAAAAAAGTGACCTGACTGGACTGCTCTAAATGGCTGGTTTTAATAATTTTTTAAATAGTTCTTTTTCAAAATCAAAAATTAGTTATTTACAGAGTTTTATTCCTATGTTTATTTGTCTAGATATGTCTTTTCCATTGACTGTTTGGTAATCATTATGACAGGTTAATTTGCAAAGAGAGAAAGCTTGTCTGCAGAAAAAGGATACCTTTGCAGTGAAGACTACACTACATGCTTATTTAAGCAATTATGGCTTTATACAATTGCTTATTATATCATGCTGTTCAGGTTCTGAATGATGATATTTTATTAATAAATAATAGTGCATTTTCTAACTGGAAATTTTATTTGAAGACTTTAATGCTCCATTTGGAAATTCAAATTCATTTGAATGTTTTCCTTTTAAAAAATGCTTACATTTGTCTAATGAATAAATGGGCCCTGTTTGACTGAGCATTGTAAAAAACAGTCCTTGGAGAGATGTTTGGGTGAAATAAGCAAAGAATAGCAGTTTTGTATGTGGGGCAATGTAAAATGAAGTGTAAAGGGAATGACTGAGGGAGGAAACACATGTGAAATCATTGACCAACAAGAGGGAGACTTTGTGACTCCAGACTGGGTGAGGAAAGAATTGGCAAGATCTTGAAAATAACCTGTGCAGACATTGGAAGCACTTCCCCCCCCCCCCCCTTTTTGGTTAATTCCTAGAGGGTTTTGTTCTGTTGGGTTGTGAAGGTTGTATAGAACCTTGTTTGTAGTGGCAACAGTACCTCCCTGTCGAAGGCAGCACACAGTGTTACTCTTTTAAAAAGCCCTTTTGGAGAGCCCCTGAAGGCTCTTGGAATTGCAAAGTCCCTTTTACTCCCAGCTCTGGCTGGGCACTGTAAAGGGCTGTTGACCTTTCCTTGAGCAGAGAGCATCTGAACTCCACAGATCTTTGAGTACTGTTGATTATTCAAAGTGACTGGTATAAATATCAGTGGATTGGAGACATGAAGCACTGCTTTCATTTATTGTGATGATGGCACAAAAAAGTCTCTTTGTTTCTTCAGAGATTCCCTTCACTTTCGGCCTGTGCCATTTCTCATTAGAGTTCTCTCTTCAAGTTTTTTGAGTTACAAAATCAACCCCTACAATGTAGAAGTGGCTAAAAGAAAAATAAGGTTTGCTTAGAGAGTTTGCAACATACAGACATCCTAACCAGAGAGAAAGTGAAAGCCTTAACACACTTAGGGGAGATCAGTGATTTGACAGGAAATAAAATCAACCTCCAAAGAACCCCAAAATTCTCAACAAACCAAACATGGAGTAATAAGCAGCATTTGTACCGAGCTGCAAAATGAAGAAGTCTGCACACGTTAGAGGCTTTTATAACTGTGTTAGGAGCAAATGTCATAAATCTACTGTTCTTTCCTGTGAAAGGGATGCAATAGCAGGAAAGATCCTGCTTTCTCCTGCAGATGCCAACAGTTGTCTTAAACACCTCTGTCAAGTACTGCAGCATTCTAAAATGAACGAAGAACAAATAGGTTGCCTTAGATTTCTGTAATTCCTTTGGAACTTACTGGTTTTATTATCTTCTGTCGAATGGATGTTTTCCTACTGACAGTTATTATTTACAAAAATTATTATATAGCACTTTTTCTAATTGATTCAGGTTCCAAAATCCCTCTAATATTTTATCTTTTTAAAGATTACATCTCTATTTATAGAGAGGATATACAGAAAAGGCATTCTGCTTAGGTTTTAAACTAACATGCCAAGTCTGAAGGTTTGAACCATATGTCACTTAGGTATCCCTCTGTGTTTCTGCAGAGCTGATGTGTTGTTCAGGCCCATCTCCAGCCATAAAGCAAAAGACTTAACATTATTCTGCAGATAAATGTTGTCTGTACATCTGCTGCTAAACAGGTGAAGGCCAGAACTGGTAGCTTTGAGATTTTGTTTCCAGTTAGAAAGCAGAGGAAAATATGCAGTGAAGGACTGGTATAATTTGTACTGATTTCTGGGATGTCTTGGAGGTGTTTTAGTTTGGGAAGGGGGTTAGTTGGGTGGGTTTTGTTGTTGGTGGTGGTTTTAGTGGTTTAGGTTTTTTTCCTGAAGAGTTAATACAGAAAGCAAGCTTATGCTGACAGCTGGTAAACTGAAGTTAGTTTTCTTGGATGAGCGTTGGTGCGAGGTCACCAAAGGATATTGCTGCATGATAGACATGCCTGCTCCTTCTGCCCGTGGTGTGTAATGCTTAATAGAGCAAAGTCAGGCAAGGACTGCAAACAATTTGAAACGTTCTGTGCCTCAGAATTTTAATGAAGTCATCCGGGAAGGGGATTTACAAACTGGACACTTACAATGGATGACATCTGACCATCACTCTCAGAGAGGTAATGAATCAGAGGGTATTTTGCGTTCTTTCTCTAGATCACTTGTTTGAGTTCAGCCCACAGCTACAGCTATCAAATGTCACTGTCCTTTTAATGCTCTGCTTGAAACAAGTCTAATTTTCTATTGCTTCTTTGGAAGCAAAGCTTCTTGTCCCAGGGCTACCACCCGAGGCAGGAGTCTTCATACCATCCCAGGCTGAGACACCAATAAATATAAATAAATAAAAGACCTAACTTTCAGGAGACAATCCCTCAAGAAGCTGTGTCCCCAAAACATCAGAGTACAGGATGTGACCCCATTGCCCACGCCAGCGTGGTTCCTTCACTACTGCTAAATGCCAATTTCAAGACTAATGCTTGTATTCTTAGGAGAGTGTAACAGCAGGCAAACTGCCAGTATTTGCTCTAGTTCTATCACCTGGAAAATTTCAGCTATCCTTTTTGCCATACAGAATAGGGCAGATGTGACGTAATATGTGTCTCTTCCTATGAACAGGCTTATATCTGCAAAATTGGGTTTTTCTTTGGTCTTGAAAAGAACAGCTTGTATCCTTAGCAAGCAGGGAAAATGGTCTGGCATATTTAAGAAAAAAAGTATTACCAATATTCAAATAATTCACGTTTAATTAGTATAAAATATACATATCTGCACCTCCAAAAGCAAGGCTTTTGAAAATAGAGAATCCTGTCTTGAAAAATAAGAACATTTAAATTTTATTAGGGTTAGGTGCATTGCAGTGACACCAGCTTTGTGTATTCCATCTCCTTGCTTCATTTTTTGTAGTTTTACATCTGATACCTACCAGTCACTAACAATCACTTCACTGCAGGGAAGAAAAGCACTGACCCTGAGAGTTATCCAGTTTTGTATTGGAAATACTGTTCACTTGCTCTGAAAATGCTGACTCAATTGACAGCTCAAAAAAAAGTCCAAACCCAGAAAAGCCCTCTAGCACCTTTATGTGAGAACATCTGCCAGGCTGATAGAAATTAGCCTCCATTGCATTTATTTATTCACTTTCCAATACTGTACAGCACTCTTTATATTGTTCTACAGTGCTCAGTTGTTCTGTAGGATGGAGTTAGCAGTCTTCCCAAGCTGAAAGCCAGCCTGGTGGGCACAGTTCCAGAAATGTATGATGGATCATTCAGAGGCTGCATAGAATGTCAGTACTTTCTAATCATCGGTGCTTAGGTTAATAAGGATTTGAGGGACAGATGTACAGAGAGATAAGAGGAATTGTGGTCCAAGGAGTGGGGGCTGGGAAGGGAGAAGTCACAAGGCCTCTGTAAGCATGTAATTGGGACACCTCTCTGCAAAACAAAGATTTGTGATCCATGTGTGTTTTGCAATACAGAATCACAATGTAAAAATGCATAATATTGTTAGGATTATTATAATCCCAGAATAAAGCTCTCTTACTGGGTCATTCCATGACTTTTCTGGCACATTAACATAGCTGAATGTGACGGATGGAGATTTCCATGGCCTCATTCAGCCCATATCCTAGTGGGTTTGGACGTGCTCTGGATTGCGTAGTGTTGAATTGGATCCCATCTCACAGAGGAAGATGGATAATCTGTAACAAGGAAGCTCATGAGGAAGTTCTGTGCCTGCTGGTCCTTTGTGCATTACTGGGGCAATATCAGTCCCTCTTCCTGTTCCACAGATTAACTCAAGCACTGTGGTTGTTGCCCATTGAGCTGAACTCAGTCTTGTTACAGCCATCCCTGAGGCCTGCTGGTGCCGTGTACGGTCTCAGGTGTTATAGGGCATGAGCTGGGTGCTGAGATGCACAGGGAAGATATGAAAACTTCAGGGCACGCACCTTAGGACTTCAGGTAACGGGAGCTTGCGCAAAGGCCCAGGTACTTCCTGCTTCTTGGCAAATGGGTGGAGTTTTTGTTATTTAGACTTCGTTTCCTGTACAAAGCCCCTTGACTTTGTTGGTGTGGAGTAGCTTGCTCCAGTTCAGCATCAGGTCATTTCTTTTCTTAAATTAAAAAAAAAAATTACATAGTCTAACACTTTGAGCCCAAGAGCTGCCTACCCTTATTTCAGTGCAGTGACCTTGTTTGAGCTTCAGGAAAGCCCTACCGGCCAATCTCAGCCATTTTCCCTTTGTTTTCTTGCAGGCTCTGATACTTCACCAGCTTGGGCGTTACAGCTTGGCAGAGAAGATTCTCAGAGACGCTGTCCAGGTGAACTCCACAGCCCACGAGGTCTGGAACAGCCTGGGAGAGGTGCTGCAGGCTCAAGGCAATGATGATGCCGCGACCGAATGCTTCCTGACGGCACTGGAGCTTGAAGCCAGCAGTCCCGTGGTCCCTTTTACCATCATTCCCAGAGTCCTTTGAGAGGGCACCTCAATCAACCGATTTTTGGTCTGACTTCTGGATGAGCAAGCCCAGTGTATGAGACTGCCTGGTAACTGGTTAGTTTGAGAAACTTTAGAGCTACAGGTAACAAATTCCACTCTTTTGCAGGAAAGCGGCCAAAGCAGGGAGGTGCCACCATATGTTAATGTCAGACCGAGAGGACAGAGTGCTGAGCCAGAGCCAAATCACTCATATCGCCTGCAGTTTTGCCCTGGTAGTTTTAAAACATCGTTATATTGTTCATGGATGATGTGCCATATTTGTTAGTGATACTTGAGTGTTACATAAAATTATAATGGAATCAACTACCAATTGTAGAGTAAGTTAAGATTCAGTGGCAGAACAGACTATTTTTAACAAGGCTGTTAATAAAACTGTTCTCTTCCTGCCTCTCAACCTCTTTTGGCCCAAAGTCAAAATGTGAATTTTCTGTTTCCATCTCTATTTTAGTCCAGGCCAGAAAATCAGTTGAGTTCTTGTTTTTAGTTGTTAATAACTGTGATGTGTGGCTAACTGTTATCTAGAGCAAAGGCTGAGTACAAGAATATTTATATTTTACCAATGTATGCCTGTTACAAAAATTATATTAGTTATTTAAGTTTAACTTTTTTATGTGAATTCAGAGTTTATTTATCAATGGAAATATGTAAAAAGAAACCTCAAATGGAATATTTACCGACATTCCTTATACATGAACCCACACTTGGCTAAATGGGATGATTATGTTAATAATAAAATGATTTTTAAATGGAACCTGTCCTGTGTTCTGTCCTGGTTAAGAATCTGGGGGAAATAGATGGTTTGTGGACACATTTTTATGAGCTGGCTGGCTGGCCTTGTAGATGAACAACACCAAAATTAAATGTTCTGAGGCCAGTCTAGAGAAAAGAAGCTGCTATACTCTTTGCCAATGGTACTGTTATCTTAGATTTCAGGTTTCCTTAAATCTTCACTACTCCTTTTCTCTTCCTTCCACTCCAGCTCTTGATGAAGCCGCATTACACTGCCTCTACATAATACATGGACATTTACATATACCATGGTAGTGCTTGGGAAAAGCATGTTAAATATTTATACAATATTCTTTGGGATTTTTTACTGTTCATAAAAAACTTCAACTTTTCATAGTTCTTTCTCAACATCTCCTGCACTTTGTGTCCCTTGAAAGAAAAGTTGGCTGGTTTAGTAGATAAATACTTGCCAGCGATTCTCTGGGATGTGTAGAGAAGAGTCATTGTTGCAATAACTGTTCAGGGTGCGTGAGCTGGAGTAGTAGTGTCCGCTCATTTACAGCATTGGGCACATTTGGAGCCTGGGAAGAGTTCCAGCTTCCCCATTAGACTGGGTGCTCCTTGATACTTGGCTGATTTGTCAAGAAGTGGTTTTAAAGTGCTTAGCACAGGATGGCAGATGATTCAGGAAAATAACAGCAAATGTTGTTCTTTGTTGCTCACCAGAGCTTAAGCGCCTCAAACACATGGAGGAAGGATCCTCACTGCGGCAGTGTGGGGCTCCAGTGAGCATCATCAAATGGCAGAAGACTTAAACCTGGGGAGTTCTTCAGTTTCCCCTTGGCATTTCATGTGCCTGTTAGGCTGAGGCTACTTTGAAATTGTATCTGCTTGGCATTTGGACCATATGTTCTCTGTAAAATGGACCAAAACCCTGTAATAGGTAGTGTTTTCAAATCTATTTTAAAGGCAGTAGAAATTGTGTCATCTTGCTCACTGTGAAAAACATCAGTTTTGTTTCCCCATTTGAAGTCCCTGTTTGGCATGTTTTCTTCCTACTGTCCTTGGCTTTCTTTTTCTCTTTTCTATTTGCCAACTGTTCTCTTTTCTAGTCCCAGTTCGTAATTTGTGTTCTGGCCCTGCTGTCTTTTGGCACCCATTACATGATACCAAAAAGTAGTGCAAAACCTTTATTTGTTTAATTCAGTTCTTCCTGAGCACTTCTCCTATCCCAGTTCCATTAGTTAAATTTGTGATACGTTTCACAGGTGTGCTCCTTCACAGTATTGACTCTTTTACTGCAATATCAAAGCTTTTCTAACAAGGCAATTTGCACCTAGATCTGAGACAGGTGGTCTTTCACAAGAGGGCTTCAGACAAAAGTAGAGAATAGGAGAATTCTATAACAGAATTCAGTTCTGATTCTTCATTCCATTTCAAGTCCTGGCCTCTTTTGATAAACTCCCAATGTGGAAAGGTTAGCAATCTAACTGTGTCATGTCTTTTACTAGTGGAGAAGTTGTCACTGGTGTTGTGCATATCAGGTGAACCTGAGTATCTGTTTCCTTTTTCTAGCACTGGAATCAGTTTCACTGTAAATCCACAAGCTTCTACCTCTTGGGAATAGCCTCAGCTACCTATTTTTAAAAATGGAATATGTCTGTAAGGCTGTACATTTAGGAATTTTCAGGCAGAAGTGGAAATCCTTGCAGCATATGAATTAAACAGCAATGCTTGTTTAAACATAGTTTTCGAGTTAAAACAACAAGTTTCTAGGTTTTACAGCTGCATTTTTTTTCTTTTTTTTTAAAATCAAGTAAGAAGGCCAAGATATTTTTATATCTGTTTTAGTTGCTATACAGAGAGATCTGCCTTTTGCAATCTGCTCTCAGACCACCATAGCTTTTTAGTCACTAGAGTGAAGAAAACAATGCCCATGTGCGCAGCCAGTCCCGGGGAAGTGTTCCCTTGGTGCCTGTGGGTTTGCGGTCCCTTGGTGCCCGTGGGTTTGCCTCATCCTCATGAGGGCTGCTCCTGGATTTTGGCTGGCAAAATCTCCATGTGGACACACAATCTGTGTGTGCTCTTGCTCCCCCAGCCTGTGTCAGGAACCAGAGCTGTTCAAATGATCGGTGAGGTAAGCCAGGGGCTGAAAACCACGCCAACCCCTTGCTCCCTTGTCTCAAGGTTTTACTAACCTTTGGGTGGGAGCCAAGTAAAGGCTTCAGGTAGTTCTTCATCTGATTTACTGCACCAGTAGTAACATCAACCTGCAGAGGAGAAAGGCAGGACAGCCCCTGCTTGGACCAGTTTAAAAGTTATTAAAGTGCATTGTCGAGCACTCGTATCAATATAGGGACAAGTTGCACAAGCCCGAGATCTCCAGCCTTTCAACAGGGATTTCATACTCTTCTCTTAAATCCATAAGACTGGAATAGTGAGTTTCAGAGGAGACTCCCCTTATTCTGCAGTGTGCTTGTGCTACTCAAAATGATTAACATTTGGTTTACTAAGCATACGCTAAAGTGTAGCAGCAATCTCTGTTGCACTTGATAAAAGGCCTGACTCTGCAGGGCCTGCAATAAGAAAACTTATCGTTCAAGTAATTGGTAAAAGTTCATCTCTAATTTCGGTGCAGATAACCATTTCTACTCCACAATTTATTTCATTTCTACTTTTGCTTTCATGATTGATAGAGAATCACAGGAATGAGAGAACCAATCCAAGCAGAACTAATCCAACTGTCTCTTTGAAAACTTTTGTCATTAATTATATGCATTTTAAACATCAAAGCTATTTTTAAAATTGCTTTAATTTTCCTTGAAAATCTGTTTTTTCCTGAGTAGACTGTTCTATTCTGGAACGATAGCAGAAGCTTGGATATACTGGAGTTCCAGATTTACCTTGCTAATTCTTTGTTTGTTCAGTTGTCAGTTATAATGGTATTTTTCTCACAATCATCCTTTGTCTTCTGTAGCATCAAGTTAAAAAGCTTATATGCTAAAATATGCTTTCAGCAAGTACACTTCTCCAGCATTTCATCTATTTAACCTCATCACTTCCAAACTACCTTTTCTGATCTCACTGATGGGCTATGCTGGACTGTGTTACACTTCCACATGCATCCACATTATCACAAAGACTAGCTAGTAAGGATTCTACTCATGGACAACAGGAAAGACTGACAATATTCAGCTTTTGTCCTGTGTGGCTGTCATTGCTGATTGTGTGAAATTTGCTGGGAGTCTCTCAGACTTGCAAAGCCAGCAAGTGGGGTCGAAGAAAGGGGACAGTGAAGTTAAACCTGAGAAAAATCAGAAAGCTTTTTTGGAAAGAGGAATGTGTGGGGGGTGGGTGTTGGTCAGATTTTGCTCCTCCCCACTGCAGGGACACATGGTACTGATATGCTGGTTTGTCACCACCTTGGTCACCTGGCCTTTCCAGTTCTCAATTTAAAGCACCTTTGTAGCCCAGGTGTGTAGTCTCCCCAGTTACTATTTCAAAGAGAGAAAACTGTACCTATTAATTTCTCAGTCCTTTGAAAAGATGTAACTGCTTCTGTCAGGCTCCTGTTCCATGCCCAGTCACGGGACAGACAAGCACCAGGTGCCACTGCCCTGGCACTGCTTCGGACATTTGCAGAGTGCAGCAGCTGCCAGGTGTGCTCCTTTGGAGGTGGCCCTAAAGCACGGCAGGAGCACACAGCAAAGCTCCCAAAGGCAGGAGGGAGAGGGCTTTGGCCTTTCTAAATATGCCTTCACTTAGAGAACTTCCTTGGAGAGACTGAGTGTAAAAACCTATTTTAGACATTAAGGGGTCAATGAAATGTGTCATTGCTGTGCTGAATTCTTTTCCTTTGTGTCCTTACATGAGACAGGGATCTCTGTAGGAGAGATGACCCTTCTTCCAGGTATATTTATGTCTGCTTCATCCAGGTATAAATCTCTACAGCCTGCTCTCCCTATCCTCACTGGGAGTAGCATGACTGGCTCTTGGCTCCCTCTCTGCCTCTAGAGTTGCCTCCCCAAGGTTGTGACACTCTTCAATATGAAATTACTGAAGGTGCCCTGTCTATCTGGCTTGAAAAAATTAATCAATAGACAATTAAATAAGGTAATTATAGTCTTTCTTTGTTATTACCACAATGACATGGCTTTAAAAGCATGCACGGTTGGTGGTTTTCTGTTTGTTTCTATAGCTGAGCCCCCTCCTCTGTGAGCATAGTAAAGCTGAGTCACGCTGGTGGGTACAGCTGAGGAACAAAGATCTGATCAGCATGTGGGCCCCTGGGCTGGCTCCCAAAGAGAAAAATGGCCCTACTTACCAATTTTTAAGTGGATGCTTTTTCTACACACATGCACATGCTCACAGTTACAGAGAGCCATGTCACAGGTGCATCTTACACCTGTGGCAGAGTTTTGAGAGGAAGTTCCTGTACAAGTTCACTTTAGCTCCTGTAAAGCGGTCTCCTCTATAAAGAGGCTTTGCTTTTTTTGACAGATAATTGGTTGTGCCAGAAAAGGAAATTCTGGCCCCAATTTTCGCTTCCAGTGCATGTCAGATGTATATCAAGTGGTGAGCCTGAGACATTGTTATTATTAGTGTAGGCTTTCCTAAGATTGTTGTTTCCCAAACAGTACCAACTACTAATGTAGGACTGGAGGGGGCAACAGAGGCCATAAAACATGCCAAGTTTCTTTCCTTTTGATTGTCTTGCCAAAATAGCTCTTTATTGGAAGTAAAACAGCAATCTTCTGACTGAAAAATTATTTTTTGTAAGGTTCCCTTCAAGAAGGGTTTTGGTCTTTCTTCTTTTTAATATGGCAAGCTTTTAGCATATTAAAACTCCTGTGAGCTGGAATGAGAACCCTGCAACCTTCAGGGCACGTCCTGTGGCCAAAGGACCCAGCAGGTGGCTTCACTGACACAGGACTTACATGCTCTTAGGCTAAAATCACTTCTTCCCAGAGGTGTCCTTCAGGAATGTCCTGCTTGTTTGAGGATCCCATCTGCCCTGCAGTGGTTGCCCACGCTGGTGGCCAGCCTGCAGGAGGCCCCATTTCTAGGGCAGGTGCTCCTGGCCACCGCCCTGCCTCGCTGCACTGGGGTGCCTGGGCTGGCAGCACCACGTGGAGCAGTAAATGACAACACACTGGTTTGGGAGCAATTGTTCCATGGTGTGTGCTGAGTCAGCCACACTGCCATCTGAGAGATTAAAAATAAAAATTAAAAGGAGTAGGCACAAGCTCCTCTGGCTTATGAAAAGCCCCCAAGAGGGCTCACCAGGAGATGCAAACAAACCTTTGTACAGTTTCCATCTTATGCTCGTCAGAGAACTCTGGCATGTTCTTCATTGTTTTGGGTTAGAGGCTTCACGTGAAGGACCGTGTGCTGCAAGGCTGAGCTTCAGCAACAGCAAGGCTTAATCAAAACATGTTTTAGATGCCAGGTTATGGTGCGACTTCATCTCATGCCTGACCAAAACCAATGGCAGCTGCTGTTGAACAGGAGACCTGGTCCCCGTGTTTGCTTTGCTCCTGTTATGTCTGGTTAGTGTGGGGCTACAGGGTGAGCCAGACAAGCCCACCGTGCTCATGGCCTTTACTTTTGGGGTTGTTTTTTCACTGCAGAGGAGGCAGTAGAAGTGGGGAGGCGATGTGAGCCCATTTCAGAAATAGGTAGCAGTTAGGTAGGTTGGATTATGCCTATTGAGAACCTGCATTGTTGTTTCCCTCACTGTTTTCATCAAAACAAAGGCTGAAGTAGGGTGGCTGTTCCCAGCTGGGTCTCATCCACATGTAAAATAGTTTTGCCATACTGGCCACAGAGCACCACACTCGCCCTAAGAAACACAAGAGGAAAGAGCCTGGGAGGTTTCTGTTCCCAGCAGAGCAGCCTTTGCTGCGAGTAGTAGCCTGAGGTATTATGCTAATGATGTCTCTTGTTACATTACAGTTTGAATAATAGAGACTGGGTGATATTACAGATGTTCAAGAAAGTTAAAATGCTTTCATTACAACTGTGATGTTAATAATCTGTAAGATAAAAATGTATTACGTGCTTATGTGGATGTTTCTTGTTCAGAAATAATGTGGACTTTGCTCACTGTAGCTTACAAATATGCACTATGAGAATTTGTAAATTGGTGTCTAACAGTAGCCTAGACTCATAGCTCACAGCCTTGCCAGAAGGGCCAGAGGAAAGGAAGCACAGATCATATAGGTCACAACCCAGAAGACTCAAAACAACTCTCATGGCTGACAGACCTCAGAGCATATCAACCTCACCCTGTGTTTCTTATCTAGGATTCTTATCAGACCTTGATTCCCCTCTGTAGAGAATTTGAACAGGAAGTGATGCTATTGCACAACTATTTCCTTTCCTGGCCCTAAAATGGACTTAAGTTGTAATTCTTGGCCATTATCACCACCAAACATTCAGTGCTGCGTATAGTGGGTTGCAGTTTTTGAATCATTCTCTTGCCATAGCCCAAATTAGGCCAATGTTAACACAGGGCTCTGGCACACGATGGAGGGACTGTCCCATCAGTCTGGCCGTGCTTGTGAGACAGCTCTGTCAGCATCCAGCCTTCACAGACTTTTCTAAATAGGATTTTCACTAGGAGTGATATACTGTGATTTTGGGGATTCATCCTTAGCTACATTTTACTTCCCAGTGTGCTGATACTGATGCTTTTCTCATGTTCGGATGCTTCAGCCTCCTTTCTGTGCAAAGCCCATCGTGGATCAGTGACAAGAGCTGCCTCTATCCTGCTCTCTGTCCTCGATTTCCCATTTCACTGGGACACGCTGAACAATACGCTCCAACGGCTTTTGTGTCCTGATTCCTAGAAGAAAGCATCCTCCCGAGAGCAGCTCGCTCGGCCTGAGACGCTCAGGCACAGCGACAGCTGCAGCCTACATGAAGCAAGGGTGGTATAAATAGCTTGCAAGAAGAGAGGCAGGAAAAATTACATGGTATGGCACTATGGCCAGAGCTGCAGTACTCAGGTTCAGCCTGGTTCTGCAATAAGCTTTGCTTGAGCCAGCATCAGAGTTATACTGGGGGGGACTTAAAATTTCCAGTTTTTCTCATTTGGTAAAATTCATGTTTCTAAGTTGTTTGCAAAAATTTTACTGGGTATCAGTGACTGTGAGTGTTTGAGCTTTATCTTAGTCACTGACATACAAAAAAGAAAAAAGCCTATGTATTCTGCAAGTCAAGATCCCTGGGCTTGCCCAGCTTCACTCATTGGGCTCTGGCAAGGGCCATACTCCATCTGCCATGCAGCTTTTGGAATCCTGTCTTCCTCTTTGCAGGACAGCTTCAACAGGGGGACATTTTCTCCCCAACTCCCCTCTTTACCCTGCTGATTGAGTGCCTCTCTTTGTGCTGAGGGAGCTGTAAGTCCAAACACTCCCAGCCCAGACGAGACAAGACACCACCTGAACTAACTTATCGACTGGGTGGAGGCTGTAATTTCTGGGCTGTTGTAGCTTAGCTGGCATGATGTGGACACACCAAGCCTGAGGGGACTGCAGCAAAATAGTGCTGAAGTTTCCAGGGCAGGAATGGGGTGTCTAACGGACCCAACCTGAGCCTCCAGCTGTATGTGGTGCTTGGTTTTGATGCAGAGTGAGTTCTAGTGCTTCGAGCCTGATAAGCCCCTGGAAGTGCAGGTTGCACTCATGAATAGTCACCTACATTTGCTGGGTTTTCCTGGTGGACTCAGCAGGGTGGCACCACCACTGATGCCTGCAGATTACCATCCAGGAGAGATGAAGATTTGAACTAAACCCTAAACCTTGGGCGGGCAGTGGAAGTGGCACTGAAGTTCACAGTTTGCATGAAACAAATCCACAGGCTGACAGACTTGAGAGGTTTACTAAGTTGATACTCAGATGTGGACAATAGCAACCTTCACCCATTACCCCAGCATGGAAATGGCAGCAAATGCTTGGCTGAGGCCTCCCTTGTGCCCCCCAAGGGAGGTACCTGCCACGTCAAGGCACCTCACTCACCACGACCAGCTCACTGCTCCAGAGCCAGAGGCAGACAAGCTGGTGACGACTGGTGTCTGTCACTGCTCTGCACAGATCACTGTGTCAGACGTGCAGCTTTCACAGCCAAAACTCATGCTGAGGCCATCCCTTAGCAACAAAGCTTGTACAGTGCTTTTACTGCTGCAATGGCTGTAAAATTGGGCACCTTCTCTACCACCAGAGCTGCAAAGTACTGCATAGTAAAGCTGTCCCACAGAGGCTACCTGCAGCCAGGCACTGTGCCAGGAATTCTGCTTGATGTGAGCTGACCCTGCTGTTGTGAAAGACTTTTCTGGGTGTCACTCTGTACATACACTTATCCTTGAATAATGTTCTACAGGACACATCTATGTCCTTCTTGGTTGGCATGGCTTGGCTGCTGGCTAACCCCTGCCTTGGAAGTACAAGCTTGGTAATCTTAAC
Source organism: Gymnorhina tibicen (assembly GCA_013399875.1). Taxonomy (NCBI): domain Eukaryota; kingdom Metazoa; phylum Chordata; class Aves; order Passeriformes; family Artamidae; genus Gymnorhina; species Gymnorhina tibicen. The sequence continues at coordinate 378,883 of VXAZ01001882.1, read as the reverse complement.
AAGCACAATAAATAGTCAGCATCCTACAGAAACCAGTGTGACGCAGCAACGCCCATCCACCAACTAGACCTGAGGAATTAAACACCTGTGAATGAATGTAATCTCAGGCAGGAATAAACAGCTCAGCATTGCCCAGGTCTTAGCTGAAAGCCCCAGCAACACTGGCAAACTGTGTGAAGGCCATGTTATGATGGTTCCAGTAACTGTCTTCTGATAGTTTCTGATGTGCTCAAGTCTGGAGCAGCCTGAAAGAATACCACCACAGTGATTCCAGTTATTACATGGTATGGCACTATGGCCAGAGCTCCTAAGAGGAGCAGGACTGGGAAAGTCTTCACCCATGAGATGCCACAGCATCTAGATTTATTTACTGGCAACATACGCACTCCAGGTTGCTTGGCACCATTTACTCCAACATCACAGGCCTCCACTACACGGTGAAATACAAGCCAGGAAGCCTAAGAAAATTTTTCAAATGACAAATATGGTACTTCAACTTTATCAACTATTCCTTGCACACACACAAATTCCTGTTTCACTGCTATTAGCAGAGCACTCAGGCCTCTATATGCTTGGTATTTACAGTTTTCATGGCTCTAACTAGAAGCTTTATAGGCTAAGACACTAACAACCACCTTTGATCACCTTTGACCACATTTGTATATCCATGGACAACTACCTGAGGGTAATGCACAGTATCCAGGCTAATATTCCCATGTGCTCGCTGCAGTGTGCTGCCTGTGGACAGAGGATTACCTGGAATCACTGAACAAGGAACATGCAAGAAGTGCATTAAGCCACCTTCTAGACAAAAAGCTTACATTTCATTAGCCCTGTAGGGTGCAAGTATGCCACACCTGGTGCGCTGTAAACTCTCCATCTAGCTTCGTAGTGAAAAGCGTCTCTGAGTGGAGATCAGAGCAATCAGCCCGCCTAATAAATGGAGTGAGATTCCATAGGCCTGCAAGGGAGCTTCCCACTGGCACAGTGTGTGCTGAGGTGCTTTACCATCCCCGCCCAGCATTTCAAACAGCTCTTTCTGCAATGGCTGTCATTACAGGAGGCCCTCAACAGCACGTTGCCCTCTCTGCTGACAGCTGAGTATCCAAAGTAGTGAAATGCAGAACACCTGCCAAAGGAGCAAGCCCTTCTGAATAAATTAGCATCCACCTGGGATATGACTTGGACCCCTCGACTGGCTGAGATCAGCTAAGGGACCAGCAAGAGTGTACAGGAGCATCCACACCTCACTTCACAAGTCTACAGAGGGCTGGTGAAACTCAAAACACTGCTGCATGCAGGAAATAGAAAAGCAAGGAAGGAAGGATGGATGGATGGATGGATGGAAGGAAGGAAGGAAAAGAACTGTGTAGTGGTTTGCATCACCCTAGGCTGGAAAACAATTCCTCCTGTGCATCATGGAAAGCCCACAGGTACTAGTGGGCATGCTGCTGGAAGCGGCCTCTCCGCATGCCCTCACAAGTGGATGTCACACTCTTCTGTGTCACTGGAAGATGGGAATAACAGAGAAACAAGTACCCCATATCCAAGGTCTGCGTGAAGAGCTGAGCAGCTCCCTCTGATCCCACAGATGATCAGCAGTAGCCCTTATGCACACAATGAAGGCGTTTCAGGAGAGTGCAGGCAGGATCAGCAGAGACATAGCTGCCTCTTTTTCAGCCTGTCCTCTCTCGAAGTTGGGAGTCTGCTGCGGGAAGAGACCTCAGGGTATTGCATCCCTTTTGTCCATTGTGGGGCAGCACCGCCTTTTCCTTGCTGAAGCAATGCAGCGGGGTCCTCTGAGCAACAGGCTCTGCAGACCTTTCAGGGAAAACAGTCCTTCCCACGGGTTTGCATCTTCCTTTGCAGAATTTATTGCTCAGGCTATGGTTCAGATCGTGGCCATGGCTGGTGGCTGCCTCCACTGGCTCAGTGGGAATGCTCACTGCCAGGGAGAGCAGGGAGCTCGCTGATTTTAATCACTTTTTGGCTGCCAGTGCCATGGCCAGGAAAATATTTGTTTACGTGATTAGAAACAAGATGTGTTACATACATATGGTCTCATCAGCAATTAGTACCTGAGTATTGCAGACAATAACCTCCTGGCTGAACACAACACAAATCTCTTTGCTAGGATCTCCTGGAGTGCCTTTACCTCTAGGATCCTGATGTTCCTAAAGCTTGCAGGAGGGAATGGCACCTCAGCCAGGTTCCTGATGTACTGGGGAGCTTACAAGCCCTTAGCAGTAAATGCAGCTGTCAGAACAGGGAGCCTGTGTGCACCAGGAACAGCTGTGTTTGGTGAGGGGGAGTTTTGTGTCTTCATCAGGAGCAACTCAGTAGGAGTCAGTGAGCCACAGTGGTTCACAGGGAAGCAAAAGTGAGTTCTTTGTGTCTGTGCAATAAGTCAGAGAAAAGAGACTCAAGACAGCCACAAGCTGGGGTTAAATCGCTGTTCCCTTCAAGGGTGCCAGACCTCAAATGAAAGTGGGAGCTCAGTGAAAGCTTCCCTCAGGGCCCTCAGCTCTGAGGAGCTCAGACTGCAGCTCTTTGATGGGTGAGGCCAGAGAACAGAGTGGTGCTTAATAGAGTCAGGAAAGGAGTTGGTCCTGGGCAATGTTTTTACCTGGCTGCCTGTAACACGGACAAACCCTCAGTGGCCAGATTCCTGCTGCCAAATCCCCACCAGATCCATGGGGATCTTTGCAAAGGATAGAGTGCAACCTCCCTCTTATGGGAGAGTTTGGAAATGCAAAACACCTATGCAGCTGTGGCCCAATTCAATAATTTCTGAGCAGCTACACAACCTGTGACCCCATCTGCAGAACCACACGTGCTAGATCTCTGCCCTGCTCTCTGTGTCTCTCTTTAACATTAGGGAGCTTGTACTTGAAAAATCTTTAATGCAGCCATCTAAAACCAGCCTCCTTTAACGACCCCGCCTATTTAAGTATCTTTTGCAGCTCATCATCTGTCACAAGAGATGCAGTACATTTGGGTTTTTCTACTGCAAGAACTGGCAACACCCTCTGCTTCCTAAATCTTCCAAAATAAATTGCATACATTCCAGATAACTTGCAGAAAAGCTAAAAATAGGAAAAGCTAACCTCTGAATTTCATTTTTTGCTTTTCATTTTCCTTCTTGGATGTGCTCCCTGTTTTGAGCAGTTGTACTTCCCGTTAGGTCAGACACTAGACAATAGTTTTCCAAGAGCTGGAGATTAGAGAAACCCATAAAACAATTCCACATCCAGCAGCACAGAACTGCTGGCACTCACTGAAAGGTCTGCCCTGGAAGTGGCCTGGGTTGTCTCTCTCCTGTCTGCCTTCTTTACACTATTTCTCTTCCAAAAAAATCTTCCAAGCTGTCTGCTTTTATCTGCTCCTGCTACTTACCGAGCCTCCCCAGTTTTCTCAGGCTGCGCATCCCTCAGTGTCTTGCTCCCACTCACTGCTGAGATTAATGCTGCATAATATTCCAGAGCTATCACATTCTGGTACTTGGAGCTCATTTCGTTCTTTCTCAAATTCAAATTTAACTTAAAATTAAAAAGCCCCATACAATTGAAAGCCTGTGTATCTAAGTGGATACACAGATCCAGGAGCAAGTAGTGGTTGGGGGTGATGAAGGGGAGGCCACGTCAGATAAAATGGGTGGTCTTTTTGATGTTCTTCACTTTATTTAGGTGTAGGTATGCAACTTGTGTGAGTCAACACTCCCTAGCATGCAGTGAAAAGCCTGCCTAATTTGGAGCACCTGGGAGCTTTGGATTGTCCTCTGCAGGTTTCCTGACCAGGTCAGCAACAGGGCAGGGACTACACCAGCCCAGAGTCTGAAGGATGTTAGGAGGCGGAGTGAAGGAGCCATCCCGCCTCACGGACTTTGTGTTGGCAACGAGTGATCAGCTGAGGGCAAGCCTGGCTGCAGGACAGTGGTACTGTGATTCAACCCCTCGGGCTGGGAGCCAGCTAGGAAACAGTCAGGAAATCAGATTTTCACACTTCTCAGGACACAGGCAGGAGGTGGGTGAGAAACTGGGCAAATCTCAGCAGTACAGAGTCAGCTGCAGAGTCTCTTGACCCATCTGTCTCCAGCACCGGCAGAACCATGCTGGAAAATGGGCACCCTGCTTGTGTCTGTTTGCAAACGGGCTGGATCTGCCCTTTCTGTGCCCCACAAATGAACTGGAGGACCCACCTCCCTCTGCCCAAGCCAAGAGCCAGCTCCAGAGCACGGCAGCTGAATTCACCACTTTCTACCCATACTTGCGCTTCCCTTTGAAACCGATGTTGCTGCTTTGCCTTTCAGTGGAATAAATGCCATGAAGCACTACAATGGTAGTTAAAAATGTACTTGCATACTACGTCACGGAAGAGTGGGCTAATAAGGTAATGATGACTAACTCCAGCGTGTCAAACTGGGGGAACCAAGTTCCCTGAAAGAGTAAGGTGATTAGGTGGCCTGTTGCTATTGAAAGTTTCTACATCAGCCCACTTAGGTCCATGGCAGACAGGTCTCCTGGCCTACAGAGAAAATGCAGATTTATGTGGTGCAGAATGACGTTTTTCCTCTTAGGAAGGGCAGTCTCTGTGAGCTAGAGCCGATGAAATCTGCTCTGCTTCATACCTTTCGCGGGCTGTGCTTGCCTGGACAAAGCCTCACTTCCATGCCTTTCTGGAAAAGGAATTAGCCACCTTATTCCTGCATGTATTGAACTCAGCTGCCAGCCACTTTCAGTTTGTTGCAATAAGCCGAGAGCTTCTAAACTCTGGCTGGAGTAAAGTCCAACAGCAATGAGGTCAAAAAGGACAGAAGCATTCTGCGCCTTGAAGAGAGCTGGGATATTTGCCAAAATCAAGCATAGTTTTTTCTCTAGCCAGTCAAGGGACACAGAAGCTTTTCCAGATGCTGTTGTCCAACTCAGAGTAGTCTGGCCAAAAGCAATATTCTGGAGGAATCCACTCTGGACTGAATTTGGACATTATTTTTAGACAAACATTGTGTCCTTCTTTACAAGGAGAAAAACACCATACAGTCTATGTTCAGGCACCCACAAATACAGTGCTTTGAGATATACTGCAGTATGAGCAACCCCACCACTGATTTTCCTTCATGCTGGAGTACAGTCATGGTGCCTTTCATTGACCTGATGGTATCCAAGCCATTCCAGGGTACAGAAACATCAATGTCCTGTCAGAGGGCTCACTCCACAGCGCTCCTTCCCTAAGCCTGGCTCCTGCAGGAAGTCTTTTCTGTGCCACCAGGGCTTTGGGTTGAGGGGAGGCAGCAACAAGCAGCATGCCTTGCCCTTTGCTGTCATGGTCCAGATTCCCAGCCTGGACCATTGGCTCCAGGCTTCTCTGCAGAAACACCTCCGGCTTGTTATGGTGAGCAGTTTTGCAATAAGGCCCCACCACTCATTACACACTGCAGTCATTTCTGCTGCATGCTTCTGATTAACTTCTCCACAGTGGTGAAAACAATGAATGGCTTGGAGAAACAGTAAGAGGAAACCAGAAATGCTTCAAAGTTTTCTGTGTGAAGTCTTCTGGGTCATGTCACATTATCCTAATAAAGTCTACAAACCCAGGACACCCTGGTGGGCAAGGATTTACAGCAATGCAGCAACATATCCTGGCACCGATCCTGCCCCCTTTCCACCTGCATCCACAAATTCGGTCCTTCTGCTTCCTCCCCGTGGCCCTCGGTGCCCTGCTCAAGGGTCACTAGATCCTGAGCTTATGCCTCTCAAGATGCTGTTAGGAAAATCATCTGCTGGCTGACAGCACTGCCTGGCTGCCCAAGGCTGCCCTGAAAGACTGGCGCGTTAGGCCAGCTCAGTGTCATTGGCAACATAATGAGGTCTCCTCAGAAATGCATTTCAAAAGATTACCTGGGCTCGCAGATGAGCTGCCCTCTGGTCACAAACTAATCCTGCTTAGAGGAAATTGGGCACAACAGCAGCGAGAAGGGATATTTCTGATTAAAACTATAGTAAATCCTGGTCTGAAAATTCTGTCTTTTACACCTTTTCTAGATACTAGCTTGCTAATTGCTTACTGATTATAGAAGATCCTATACCTGTAGACAACATAGAGAATGACAAACTTTTTGTATCCCCTTGCAGAGACATCCAGCAAGAGGCAGAATAGCCATTGCCCCCACTCAGTGATGCTCAGTAGCAGCTCTCTGTGCCCATTGCTCTGAGACACTGGTAGATCAGACCACATAGAAATGAAAAAAAAATGAGGTTTCAGAAGAAGGACTGCAAGTGTCCCCCGGATTTTTTGCCCAAAACCAGGTTATACCAAATCCTTCAGAATGCAGAAGATATATAGTTGATAATAACTTTAATTTTCCTTCAAAATAACAATTTGGAGCCTCCTCTCCTAATAATACATTAATCACAGATATAGACATTTGCAGAAAATAATAGTGTTTCTACTCTTCTTTTGCAATGCAATAGAATAATACAAAGGTTCAGCTAGGAGGAGAGTTGACTTCTCCATGTAAAAGCTGTCACAGAGAAAATAAAAATGAATCCAGCAAACAGCACAACTAAACAAACCCACACTGCCTCCACTGCAGTGGGTTGAGTTGCTTCACTGTGATGGTACTTGGGCACCAGTGCCTCTGTACAGGCAAAGTGTTGGGAGCAGCCACAGTGAGCCCAGAGGATGCACCACTGCCATGTGCCCAGCAAGGAGCTGCCAGCATTTGCCAGAACCACCCCATTTTTCACAGCTATCTGTTGTTCACGCTGTGCCTGAGACACTAGAGCACCAGTGCTGTTAGCTCACCACATGTGGGGCTCAGCAGGACGGGAGGCGCAAGGCCACCTAAAACAAAGTAAGAATGAAGATCTGCAGCTACTGTTATCAAAGCTCCCTGCTAGCCTTGGATAAATGTGTCCTGCAAACACAAGAAGCAAAATCCAGTTTTGTTCCCTTCTCATGTCAGTTTAGAGAACCAGTAGTTTTTCAGCATGCAAAAAATTAACGTTTTAAGTTATTTTTATATATATATATATATAAAAATCATATGAAACTCATTCCTCACTATCATCTACATACTTCTGGAAGGCACCAGTTTAGTCAAGGACTGCAGACAGCTTTGGGAACCTTGTATGAAGGGTAACATCCAAGGAATTGGGTCTGACAACCAAAAAACTCAGTCGGGGCACTGCCACATTCAAGGCAATGAAGACACGCATTTACGAAGTGGGGTGTGCAGGTCTCCTCTAAATCAACCAGAAAGCTCCAGCTCCTATCTTTGCACCCCACCTTGACTGGGTAGTGCAGGTCCAGCAATGGCTTTGTTGTTACCATGGCAGCTAAGCCCTTTCTCCTCGTTCAGGGTCTCTCCTTAGCCAGACACAACATCCAAGCTGCAAGGCCCACTCTCTGCTGGCTCAGTGGCAATCACCACTGGATTGTGCCAACTCCCTTGGCACAGTTCCTGGCCTCACTCCAGTGACACATGGAGTCACATCTTCCCTGCGGCTCGTGAGCCAGCACTACCTTCCACCCTACGTTGACACCACGGAGTTTCCTTCCTCCATGTGCTGAAGAGAGGAAACGCTGCCTCCAGTGCTGTTTATGAAGTACGCGCGCATCCAGCTGTGCTAGGATGAATGTATCCTCAGCCTTTTCCTCCTTGGTAACCTAGAATTAGCCCATTTCTTTGCCACAACCCTCCATGGTGTCACTTACAGGAACAGGCCTAAACTTCCCCATTTGCAAAATGGAATTAAATCATAGTTCCCTGTGTTATGCATCAGTTTATTAAGCAGTAAGCACTCAACTTGCAGCAAACCCAATAATAATTAAAGGTAGTCAAGTAGCCATTGCTCAGGCATGATGTCCCAGTAGGAAGAGGTGCTAATGGCAGGGCAGAGCCGTGGACAGCTCCAGACTACCCTCTGGGCCCTCAGCCCAGCCTCCCACAGCTGGGGGCACTTTATTTCTCACCTCTCCAGGAGCCATGACACACAGAGTAAGGGATGGGATGAGGCTGAGTATCCAAGATTTCACAAAAAATCTTAGTGATACCCTGTAGCTTCACCAAAAGATGCAGCTAGTGGGGTTTGGGAGAGGTCATTTTGGGGAGTGTTTCACATGTTCCTGAGGGAGCTGGGGCAGGTTTCAGTCCCCAGGAAGCTCAGTGACAGAAAGACTGGAGGAGAGGATTACCAAGCTCTTCTGGGAAGAGGCAGGAAGGAAGTGGGAGTGCAACTTCCTACTCAGGACAGTGAGACTTGACCCCTGCTCAATTTTCCTATGACTCAAATGGTATTTCTTAAAGCAGCCCTCCTTCCAATGACTTAAAAATAGCAACTGCTGAAGCAGAGGAGACTGCTGACTAATGCTGTACTAGAGGATATATCTTTCTCTGGAGAATAAGTTGGTACAAGTACCAGTTTTTGGATGAGCTAGGCAGGACTTCCAGGGTTACCCTGTGACAGCTGACCTACAGTTCCCATACAGACTATCTTCTAAAATATAGAAAAGATGACTAAACAGGTCAACTTCAATAAAGCAACTTCAGTAACAACTGTATTACAATCTATATTAATGACATTTCTAAGGGATCTACATTTTTGGTGGCAAAAATTCTTGGAGTTCTCAGATGAAAAGGACATGAAAACTACCACTACAGACCAGAGGCCTTCCTCGAATCAACTCCAGTTGAACATGAGCACAGCATTTGGAAAAAATGTCCTATCCTGATGTTGTGTGCCCAGTGACCACAGTCTTTGGCAGGTCATGGCAAGGAGAGGTTCCCCTGACTGTGAAAACCTGGACTTTACTTCCAGGCTGAATTTGTTGAGCTGGACCTTCCCAGCTTTTGCTGTTCCTGTGCTCTCACCTGCCACACTGAGGAACCCTACAGTGGCGTGTTCCTCGCAGACGGGAAGCACCTGCAAGACAAAGCTTGATTTAACCAGAGGCAAGGCTCCCAACAACTCCCACAGTGGACCAGGGCTTCCAGTGCATTTGCCAAGCAGACGTTTCCTGTTGCACCCATCCTACCACGCAGTCTTAGATGCACCGTATCAGTAAGGAAATATCCTCCTTCTTCACCAGGTCCTAACTTTTATATTGCCTGCAAATATGATCAGCACAGGGGTCATGTTGATGCCCCTATTGATAAAGCCATTAAAGATGGGGGATCAAGGAACAGCACCTGCAGACAGATGCAAACCCACCAAGAAAAAGGATACATACACATACATGTACACACACATGCACACACACACACACACACACACACACAAGCACACACATGCAGAGCACATGCCACAGTTAATGCAGGAGATGAGACAGGATTCCTCCTCCTGCTGATGACCCAACTGGAAACAGGCCTGCTGAACAACAATTCCCTAGTTACAATTACACAGGAGCTCTGTGAGTCACTTTCCAACCCACTGAGCATTGTCCACTTTGAATTATGTATCATTTTGGGGTTTTTAATCAAAACATTGTGTTTTCTTGAAGAAAATGCCTGGCTCAAAACTAAATTTAAACATGCAAGTATTTTTACCTTTAACCACCAAACATTATCTCAGCAAAGAAAGGGATTTCAGTTAGGTTGACAATGTTTGGCATCTATTAAGGCCCTCTTCCTTAATTTTTAATAAATAATTCCATTCAGCTGTTCCAGTGCTTTGCCTGGACTCAAAGGTCATGAAGGGACATCTCATTTATATATTTTAAATATTAGTACATCACCTTTCCTTCACTTTTCTGTCATATCCCTAGTGCTCCTAGCAACACTGCAAATCAACATCTTCAATAATCTCTGCTCAAAAGGCTTTTGAGTGAATTTTACACATACACAAAAAAAAATTTCCTTGTTATCATGCAACATTTGCACCTTTGTCTAGCTTTCTCTACAGTCCTTGCCCTGAGTATTGGAGTAGTACCAGTGATGTAACTAGTTTTCTCTTGAAAAATGTTTTTTAAAAAAAACATGACATTTTTCTGTATGTGGGTCTTACAGAATCACAGAATTATTTCAGCTGGAAATGATCCTTAAGGTCATTGAGTCCAACAGTTAACACCACCAAGTCCACTAATAAATCATGTCCCTAAGTGCCACACCTACACCCCTTTTAAATTCCTCCAGGGGTGGCAACTCTACCACTTTCCTGGCCAGCCTGTTCCAGTGCTTGACAACCCTTTCTGTGAGGAAATTTTTCCTAATATCCAATGTAAACTTCCCCTGGCACAACTTGAGGCCATTTCCTCTTGTCCTATCACTTGTTACTTGGGATAGGAGACTGACCCCCACCTCACCACAGCCTCCTTTCAGGTAGTTGTAGGGAGCAATAAGGTCTCCCCTCAGCATCCTTTTCTCCAGACTAACAGAATAATAGAATTATGGTTCAGACTGGTTTCTCTCTTTTGAGTTTCCTTATTTGCCACATGCTGATGTTACAGGATGCATCTATTTGTCACATTTCAGGTGTTTCAAGAGACTCCTAGGTGCCATCCATGCATTGGTCTCTTTCCCAAGCAGTGCCCATCCAGTACTTCAGAGATCAACAGGCAAGGGAGATGTCTGCACTGGGATCTTGCCAGGAAAGGGAGAAGCCCAGGGTAAGAAAGAGTCTGGCTGAGTCAGCATCCCACTGTGGAAAAACACTCTTCTGGTTAAAAAGAAGCAGATCTCCCTAGGGAGAGCAAATTAGCAACCCGTATCTGACACTGTCTTTCTCCTGATGGATGAGCCATTTTTTCCTCTCTTTCAGAGTAACACTTGGCTGTACTTTCCTTTTAATGAGCTTTTGGACCAAAGCCCAAAATGGATCAAAGCCATTGGAGGGAGAGGAGGGGAAACACATGACCCAAGCCCTTGCCTTTTCTCTCTTTTTCTTTAAAAACAGAAGTTGCCCCTTTCACTATTGAGGTTAATGTCAACAAAGGAGGTTGGTGCTTTGGTTCTGGAGCAGTTTACCATCTGCCAGTTTACCAGTGATGGACAGCAAGCAGGAGGCTGTTGCTGCATCCCCATGGGGAGAGCCCTCCAGAGAGGGGCAGAGAGAGGGTGTTCACTGCCAATGGGCAGCACTTGCCTTTCTAAGCAAATGCATCCCTGCCTGAGCAAACACAGCAGCTCCTGAGGGAAAAACAGAACTAGCATTAATGGATGATTTTCGACTTCTTTTGTGACACAAGGGCTCTAGTCTCAAGGTGGTGAGAAATTGCAGCTGTTGGGAGAGACAGGAGTGAGGCAAGGCAGGCAGGAGATCATGTCACGTCTCTGTTCTTCCTTCCCTGTGTCCCTGGAGTGCGATTAGTGAGTCTATGACTCTCAGCAGACAACTTTGAGATCACTGGGTGGAAAGCACCCCAAATGCCAGGAGCTGTTGCTGCTCTGACAGCCCAGTAAAGGGCCTAAAAATGGGAGATTAATAGTCCTGCATGGTTACAGCCTCCAGGGCTTGGATGCACTTTTTGAGCCATTTTTCCCCTTTTCTAATACAGAGCTTTTCCAGGAGTCAGGAAATTTACACATGCCTACACATGCCTGCCATAAAAGAGAGCTGAGCACAATTAGGATGCTGATGAAGCTAGGAAAGGACAGGAGACACAAAACCCATATCATCCAGCAGAAGCAGAAACAGCAGTAGCTGTAAAGAGCCTGCATATGACCCCCACTCCTCAACAAGACCCTTGTGGCTGCTAAAGAGTGGGGGCGGCAATGCAGGCCCCCCGATGCTTGGATGGAGGGCACAGCCCCTGGGTTCAGCAGAGGTGGGGGAACGCCACGGGGCTCTCCAGATGAGTTGCTGGTGCTCTGCCACAGGCCTTGGGCCAGCACATAGGGTAACAGAGGATGCCAGGATGCTGCTGTCTGAAATGAGCAGTTGACAGAGACTGTGTGTGATGGGGAGCAGTGTGCACTGGGGGGTGGGTCACAGGGCAATTGCCAGCCCCCAGCCGCCACATGGCCTTTGGTCCCCACTGTGCTAGGAATGAAGGCCAGGCAAGCATCCTCTCACTGGATTTCAGCATTTTTTGCTTCCTGTAGATATTTCTGGAAGGCATAGGGTGCCGGTGGTGCTCCAAGCAGTGTGCTGAGGACCATCCTGCTCCCAAACTCTGTGAGGTAAATACTGCTGATACCAGTCAGGCTTTTATTTCCAGGAGACCTCTCCCAAGGGGTGGTTGCCCTTCACTGGGTACATTTTGTGTATTAGGCTACAAGTGTGACTGAGCAAGAACAGCCTGTGGCTGCTGGCAGGCGCTGGGTGCACTGCCTGGCTTGTCACAGGCTTGCAACACCTCTGCTACACAGACCTGCTCATGGCATACTCCAGATGGCAACTCAGGACGCGGGGATTAGCTGTATGGAGCACACTCCCACAGACAATGAAGATGCTGCCAGGCTTATTTGTTGGTGATTGTGTGCAGAACTCTGGAACACAGACGCTTTGTTCTCCCTGTTTCATACCTTTGCCTCTTCCCAGCAGAAGACAAATGTTGTGCCTTGTTTGTTTTCAGTGCTCCTGTTGGAGGGGGCAGGGAGCTGCACAGACTCATGTACATAATTCTCTTCCTCTTCATTTAGTTTTCTTTTTCTTAGGGCAAAATAAGAGCCACTTGAGCTGGAAGCATAGAGCTGCTTCCTCCCTCTGCCCCAAAATACAGCAATATACGGAATTTTTAAAAAATGTTAAAACCTTGCATGTGTCCTCCTCAAATATTAGCTATGCCAAGCATCTAAATAGAAAAGAAACATAATGAGGTTCCATAGGATTCAGAGTGTGAAGCACACCCAAGAGAAACTTATTGCACACTAATGGGCATTCCCCAGAGTTTCTGAGTCATGAATGTGTTTGGCACTATTTCTGTAGGGCAAGTAGCAAAAGGAGGAAGACAGCCACTAGCAGAGGTGTCTGCAAGCTGACTGCAGAAGTCAGTAATGCCAGAAGACTGGAGAGTGGCTAATGAAGCATCTCATTTCAGAAACGACAAGGGGAGACTTCAGGGAAGTGCAGTAGTGACCTAAATAGAGCAGAAGGATACAACAGAAAGGCCTGGAGAAGTGAGGACAGCCAGGAGGAGGCAGAGGAATTGTCAGGGCAACGCAGGAAGACTGTATAAAATAGGATGTAATGAAGCAAAGGAAAGTATCTTGTCTACTGTGAAATAAACAGGCAAGATGCACTCTGAGATGTGCTAATAACTGATGTTTTGATTCTTCCTTTTAAAAAAAATTAATAAAATTGAATCTGTGTTGGGAATTCAGGTCAACCACAATCAAATAACACAGACATTTTGTGCAACCCAAAATGTGGGAGAATTTTTTTTATCAATTCAAAGAAGCAGAAAAATGACCCAGAATGTTTTGTTTGAGCCTCCAAAACAGTAAGGAAATTTTCTAAATAAAATATTGTTGCTTATTAAAAGAATATTTGAAAGCATCTCAACAAAATACTTTTATGATTTAAAGGGCTTTTTCAGGATTTCTGTTCACAGAAGAAATTTAGTAAAATTGAGATTCAGTTACAAAATGTGCTGCTTTACCTTACTCTACATATTCCAGAGGAGAGTGGAATGAAAAAAAATTAATTCAGCTGCAGCCAGCAGCTGTTTCTAGAGTTGACATTGCCTATTGTAGCTCCCGAAGCAAAACAAACATATCTTGTCTCTGTTGAGTTAATTATAGTGAAAAACAAAACCAAAAAAGTCACTTATTTCTCAGCAAAGACCACATCTGCATATGTGATAGTTTCCTGATGAACACAGAAAATGGAAGGGAAGTCTCGTGGCAGACTAAGCGTTTGTTCTGTGTCAGGGACAGAAGGAGTGGCCCTGTGTCAGTGTGACCACTGTCTCAACTTTCAGTGCTGGCTTAAGCTGATGAGGGGAGTGAGGAGCAAGTCATTTAAGGTGGGAGCAAGTACTTCTCTTCCACTATGAAATAGCAAGTCTTAAAAAAGAGGAAGCTGCAGATGGTAAAGTCTTAAATTGCCATGGCAAGCTTTGCTGGAGAGAGTTTCTAGTCCCCTCAGATGGAGCCCGTCTGCAGCTGATTCACAGCAGGTCACGCTGGCTTCTCCTGCCTGACTCCTGAGTCTACTCATCTAGTCAGCATGGCTGACGGGGTGAAAGAGAGGAGCTGGTTGAAAACATTTGATATGGCTCTAGACAGGCAGACTGATTTGCAAATTCGAAGCACAGGGAAGACTGAGAGCTGTTGCAATGGATTACAAATGAGCTTGGAAACACAGGCATGAGGCACGAGGAGGGAATGTGGCTGGAGCTGGGTGGGTGATCACCCTGACGAGTTTTCCAACTGTCTCTGCCCCTTTGCCCTACCTTTCCCTTTGCCAAGCAGATCTCTCCTTTCTGAAAACTGTATTTACTTGGCATGAATGGAGCTGGGGAAGCCAGGGACTGAGAGAAGTGCTGAAGGAGAGGTCCCAACTGTCAAAAACACCAGTAAAGGGAAGCGTGGGTGGATAGGCCAGCAGCAAAAGGGAATGCAAGAAAACTATCTTTTCACTGGTTGGAAGTCCTTGCAATATTGTTACAAAACACAGTGCAGAGAGAAATCCCTGTGAAATATGACCCACATGGTTCAGCTGTGACACTGTGCAGAAAACACAGCACGACCTTTGTTACAGTGGCAAAATAAGAATCACATGCATGTTTGGCTTCAGACTTCATGCTGTTGTTGCTGTGAATTTCTGTCCAGGCTATCAGGACTGTAACATCTATAGACATGCTTAACATCGTGGGTGGTAAACCAAAGATAACTATAGATAGGTTCTGACTATAGGTCTATCTACAATCTATCCCTTACAGGCTCCAGCAGCTGTCAGGAGAGGATGCTCAGGAAAGAGCAAAGTGAGGTGTGGACAGAATGAAACCTTTGCAGCAGCAGCTTCCTGTCTTCATTGGGGAGCAGGTTGGGAACTTTTTGAGCTTCAGGCTGCTGCCAGGGTTTGATATCTGATAGGCCGTGACAGACCTACCCTTCCTGAAGTTGTCTTATCACTTTCTGAACTTTTGCCCTCCACAACTGTTCATAGCAATGAGCCTCATCACTTTAATATTGGAACTTATGTGTGGGGGAAACAGACTTCATGTTGTCTGTTATATATCTGCCAATAGGTAACATCATTAGCTAACTTGTATTGCAAGGACTAGTGAACAATCATTTCCCACTCACTATCTCCAAAACACCTGTGTCCATATTAAATCTGTCAACTCTACCCCAGTCATCTCGTTTTAAAACAGTGAACCAGAGGCCATTTGATTCTCCGTGCAAAGAGCTGTTCCTCATGTATCATCACCCCAGTTACCCTTGTTAGTGTGCCTCTGGATCCCATTATTCCCCTTGCCAGGTTGGAGAACCACAGCTGCAAGTAGATGCTACTCCATACATCAGCACCTATGAATTTATGCAAAGGCTATTGAGACGCAGTTTTAAGAGAGATAACAACTGTGACCCAAAGATCTCCTTCCTGAGTTGCACTTGTTAATTTAAAGGATATCACTGTGCATGTAGGGC
The DNA here is from genome assembly GCA_013399875.1 of Gymnorhina tibicen. NCBI lineage: Eukaryota > Metazoa > Chordata > Aves > Passeriformes > Artamidae > Gymnorhina > Gymnorhina tibicen. Next base: position 363,354 of record VXAZ01001882.1, on the reverse strand, counting down.
TAAGATTATTTTTACAAATACAGTCCTTTTAAGCTGTCTGATGTTAAATCTCCTTTAGCATGAAAAGTAACTATTCCTATTGGCAAGCTGATGTAAGAAACTGATTCTTACAGGTAATAGCTAGAAAATTAGGTATAAAATCTCTCTTTGGCATTAGAAGGGCATTCTTAAGTAGAACATGCTAAATCTTGGAAGAAAATACTTTTTAAACCTTTTTATTTAATGGGAATTTCTAATACGTCCATGTCCTGACTCCGTATCAAAATATAGCTTAGGCTGATGGCTGAAAGTCATCACTGTTGGTTATGAAATTAGTTGCTATTTTCAGTCCACTTCAAAACACCCATTAGTCCAGCTAAGACACATGCCGAAGTCCTCAAAAAGACAAGAACTGAACTGGCAGAGAGAAGAAACTGTCCCTGCTATGCTAAGGTTAAATCTCTGAATAAAGGAACCTTGAGGATCGGAGACTGCATGCATGCTGCATCTGCTCTCTTTGTGGCTAATGGGAGAACACCCTCTAATTACTACACCTTTTCATAGGTGACTTATCCACCAAAATCCATGAAGAGCAGCGTTGACCTGTTAGTACCATACAGTCGCTCCTAAACCCCAGCAACCCTGTTTTTTTTTTTTACAAAGCCATGGGCCACTTCAAAAATTATGTTTTTTCTTTGAAAAATCAAACCATCATCTTCCTAGGTGTTAATACTAAGCTCACATTCTCCTCTCAGCTTCTGTCCCAGCAGGAATAACATCATCTTCATTGGTTTGCAAATTGTAAACAGCTCTCCTGCACCTACTCGAGCTTCTCAGCTCTGTTTTTCATACTGAAACTCTTCTGGGGAAGGGATGGCAGGGGGGCTCGCTTCCCTTGAAGAAAAATAAGAAAATGTTTGCATGATAAAACTGATGCCTGTTGCCTGGTGTTTTAAATGTCCCTACTGTGGACATTTTCTTCTGTAGTGCAGAGCAGTTTGGAAAGCTGTATAATGTGTCTTGACAGCAGTACAAATCACTAAAGGTCAAGGGCTTGGGGATTAACCACATCCCCATATAATAGGCTGATATAGAAAGGGCAGGACCATAAGGATTCAGATTTAGAATGAAAGGTTTTGAATACAGCTGATGAAAAAAGATTTGTGGAAAGGGGGGACTACTCACACCCTTCCAGCACTCAGGCATGCTAATAAGATCACAGTGCAGAGGAAAATATGGTGCTGTCCCCATTCTTTATTAATGCAGTCAACATCTGGCCAGGGGCACCCTAGTCCTGAAATATCTTTTTCCTTTCTCCTCAAATTTTCTTTAGCTGCAGTGCCAATCAGCCCAACCACTCTGCTCAAGATGGGTCAGCTATCGTAGGTTGTTCAGGATCACATCCATTTGAATTTTGAATATCTCCACAGATAAATGACCCACAGCCTCTCTGAGCAACCTGTGCCAGTGCTTGGCCACCCTCACAGTAAAACAACTGTCTTCTTGTGTTTTGAACATCTTATTCATTTCCATTTGTGCCCATTGCCTCTTGAACTGTCAGTGGGCAGTACTGAAAAGAGTCTTGTTCCCTTGTCTTCATTGCCTTGCATCAGGTATCTATCCATACATATTGGTAAGATTCCCATAAACCTTCTTTAAGGCTAAACATGAGTTTAAGGAAGTCTTTATATTTTAAAATCTGATTTAAGATAAGCTATTGGACTGGAAAACTCGTCACTTCAGATACTGGATCTGAGAGGTATACAAAATAGTGCTTCCATAGCCACATTAATATTTAGGAGGGTTTCGAAAGGGAGCTTTTTTAGTTCTTTTACTTCAGCTTCACAATCTTTGTGATTGTGATATGTGTCAACTGCATCATCTGAGTTTTCTCCGGTGTGCGTGCAGAGTGGTCCCAATACACCACAGTTCAAGCCTCTCCTCCTCTACATGAAGAGAAAACATCAGAGATTGTCTCCTGTGTTAGAGATCAACTGAAAGGAGTTTGTACCAGAAAAGCCTATTGAAATTACTGTTCCCCCTCCCACTGATAGAAGTATTTTTCCCTGGAATCAGCAGTGATGACATTATTGAGCATCATCGGAGCGTGGAAAGGACAATGAAGCTTTCAGAGGACACTCTTTTTAAAGCTGTACTCACTGGATAATGAATAAGTTAGTGTTCTTTGCCAAAGGGCAGAGCAATTTTTGCAGATCTCATTTCAGTAACTCTGCTATGATACTTGCACTCTTAAAAAAAAAAAGAAAAAAAAAACAAACCAAAACACCAAGACAGGTGAAAATACTATAGGCTACATAAGCCTGATGAGGAAAAATGACAGTAAAGATGTCACTGAATGCCACTGTTCATTAGCAGCACGGCTCCATGGAAGAATTATTATGTAGTATTTTTGTTCACTAATTATGTGCTAAATTACATTAAATTATCACAGTAGTGCCTCATAATTACAGTTATTATGACAATCACCAAACAAATGAGTAAAGGAGTGACCTCTTTCATTTGAAAACAGTAACAGAAGTCTCTCACAAATGCCAGCTTTCTGAATATGCAGCATTAGTGTCAATTTTCATTTGTGATTTGCAATTGGAAGGACTTTTTGATTAGCTTTTTAAAGCCCACTGCTCAGTGAAGGTCTCCCCTATTTAGCTTAGACAGGAATGGATAAAACTGTTCCCACTGGCAGCCAGTCATTTTTTCCTCTACCTTCTAAGGCCTCCTCCTGCCAACAAAGTCCAAGGTGCAGCATTCCACAAGCATCCTGGAGACATCTCTCAGAATTTGAAATGTAACATCCATATGAATGTTAGTATTACACACACACACACACACATTTTAAAATATATATTTATATTTGATATTAAGTATAAACAAAATACGAAATTGTGTCCAAAATGTAAAGCTAGGACCATTGTGGATTTTAAAATTAAATTAATACTTTAATTTTGATGCCAATAACTTACTACTACAAATCCAGATTAGAATTAAACTCCCATTTTCTTACAGCACCTTTCTGCCCCCTTCACTTCTATGCAAAATGCCTGATATATGTGTTTGTCAAAAATAGGATGGTAGCTTAGAAGGACTGAAAACATAATCTGTTTTTGTAATTTTCAAGTTCCTGTGTTCCTTTGAAACATGTCAACAAGGTTCTCTCATTCCATACCTCATTCACAGAAGAGATGACAAGTCACAGTTATAAAAAATCAAGGAGGAACCAATCATCACTTCTGTGCAACTTCCAATGTGGGCTTGCCGGACACACAAAGCACTTTACATTTCCATTCCACTGAATGACTGGTACTAACACAAAGCGTAGTTTACTGACAGATTTTTTCAGGGAGTTGTGAAGTTCCAGTGAATAGAATAAGTATTTGTTATTTCAAACACCCAAACATATACACTGAAATGGCAGTTCTTACATATTCATTCTGTGCAGGCACAGAATTGCTATTGTTTGATTGACCATTATTAACAACACTTTGAACTTCAGCTATCCAGACAATCATCACCGGTTGACTAAGAATATAACCTGGAGAAACAGACTCAGCACATGCTAACAAAGAGGTGACCTAAACTCACAGATGACATTTCTTAGGAAAGATTTTGCAGAAAGAATCAACTAGATAAAAATCTAGGCAGATTGAGCGATATACTGGGAAATAATATATACTGTATGTGGCAGGTCTATTTTGTGTATCAGCTGGGGTTTTTCTGACAATCAAAAATGGGATACCCTGTTATGGCTCCTTTGGGATTTTGAAATTGCCAGGTAGGTAATACTGCTCCTAGCATGGAAATTTTACTATCTACTATTTATTAGTCTGTCTCAATTATTTATTTTAGCTGTATATTTTATCATCCTCACTCAATCCCAGTTGCTACATGTTAAAAATACATTCCTATGGCAAAAAGGTATTTTGCCCTTTTAAGGGCAAAGGCAAGGGAATCAGACTTGTAAATAACAGGTCAAGAACGTTTCACAGGTATATTGTAAGGTAGTGCACATTACTTCTTAGGTACCTGCACATAGTTTTTCAGCTTATGGGTAGTGCCTCAATGCTCTGAACTTGGCACACCAAACCACTTGTCCTTCCAGAGATAGCCACTGTAATTTCCTATTCAGAGTAATACATTTAAAGAGATGTAATTCTTGTAATGAAAGATGCTACTGAAAACACACCTGATATTTCATTATCATAATCATGTTATGACCCAGTCATAACCTCTCTAAACTCCACCTGACTCATCACTTGAGTAATTGGTTTCATCTAGTCCAGTGCTATTATCAACAACTTTTTATTAAGGATGGGTCAGAGTTGCCATGTCTCTCAACACTGTATCACTACAGTATCCTGATGTGAACATGAATAGGTTCATCCTTCATGGCCTCATCAATCTATGTGGCTATAATCAGATTACTCCAACGTGCTGTATTGCATAACTTCTTCCAGACTGGAGTCCTGGGTAACTCTTCTGCTAACAGTCACCTGGAACAGCTTTATACAGGGCTTGTTCTCAATGATTTATAATTTGCACTTCCAGGTTAGTAGAACATTATGAGTTGGAAAAATTCCCCCAAACCTGTATTTTTTCAGGTGGCTGCTGCCTACATCTATTTATCTGCTCAACTTGTGGAAATAAGAAGCTCCTAAAATTTTTTGAGCAGTTCCTTTTCCACATCTTCTGGGTTTTTTCTGGTAGTCTGCCTTAGTCCATCCTGTTTGCTATCAGATATTTTCTAAATTCTTCCTTTTGGCCTCATACTTCGGTCACAGGTAAGGATAGCATGTACTGCATTTGTCCACATGCAGTAACTTGTCAAATTATATTGTAATATTGTCAAATACTTATTTGCTAAAAATCACCCATCACTACTATTATAAAGAAAGTGGTTTGTTGTTTGAAACATGGCCAGGAATGTATTTTTGATAATCCATTTTGCAAAGCCCTCAAAAGACACAACAGCAGCCAAGAGGCAGATCCATTGGTACTTGGTAGCTGCAGAAACTTAACAAGGGGAAACCAGCTCTCTCGGGCAGCAGAAGCAACCCCATGAAGTGACCCAACAGGCTGTGCAACACCCACTGATGAGGTAACCTGGAAGTACCACAAGGCAGGTTTGCTAACAGTGTCAAGGTCTGACCGTGCTCTAATGCTCTGGTTATTGCTCAAGCCCAGAGACTGTTCACTGCAGGGCAGAGCTGACACATGCCCCAGAGATGAACAGGTGAAACTCACAGGTGTCTTTCTGCCCTGTACTGCTGGTATAGAGCCCCTTTCTGTCATTTGCTACCTTTCAGAAGAGTTGCCTGCTCTTGTTTCTTAGCCATTAGGCACATTGGCAGATATTTTAGGATAAAAGAACTCATTTCAGCTTACTGGAGAAAGGCAAACCTCTATGCACCAGGAACACCCAAAGAAAATGATGCAGAATAGGGATTTCCAGAGATTTTTTGACAAACATGTAAGTACTACTATATACATATAACTTTTATACATAACTGTGCAGTCAAGGCCAACTGGAAGCTCAAATAGCAAAAAGTGAAGGCATTATCTGAACGTAGTGCACTGACAGCTTGTCAGCTGAAGCATGCTAATGTGTCTGTACTTGTGGACTGACTGATGTTTTCATAGCAGAGATGACTGGCAGAGCTTGTCCACAGCTTCAGGCCTCACAACTGCAGCATCTGTTCCAATAGCTTAACTAGGCTGTTAAAATCCCTCTCTGTTTCATTGAGGGCGACACTGACATGCATTTAGCTAGCAGGTGTTAAGCTACTGTTATACTATATTCAGGGTTGTTTGGGCTTTTTAAATCAATAGTTCAAAATTCGATGGCTTGGAAATTTTCTTGTCATTCTTATAAATAATGTCAACGCATTAAGTAAGAAAACATCATTAAAGAAAAAAGAATTAAAAACCCCTGGAGAACCAGACTGTTGGATAGGTGTTTAATTTCCACTTTCCTGCTAAAAGCCCAAAGCACATTGAAGGTAAGCTCCCTACCCAGAGACAAATGGTAGATGAATTACACAGTAAAGATGTATTTAAGGTTTGGAGACCATTTGTTCTGGAACATCTCCGTGGACAGCGAAACACAGAAAATTACTGTTACAGTTTAGGGTAGGCAATTAAAAGAAAGAAAAAAGCTTTCTTCCAATTAAAATTGATAAGGAGGGTAGTCAGGAAACAAAATAAAACCACTCTCAAATTGTCTGGGACACGAGACCTATTGATTTTGTAGCTGTGAACATGTGAAGTCAGAACCTTAGCAGGTACAAGCCGTCAGCTCTCTGTGCATGTGTGTGTGTGTGTGTGTGTGTGCACTCACCACTTTAAGTATCACATCCCAAACACAGCAGACTCCTACAGTATGAGGCCCTACAAACTCTGTATGCTACAGTCATGTAGGGCAAGCTCAAAGCATGGTTGCTAAGGATTTAAACATTGCCCTTCTTTCTTCCAGCACTGTTCTCGCATCCCCCTCTGCCCTTCCCCTTGGATTTTCATTTGTAATTGTGCAAACTGGAGTTTAAAAGCTCTCACACACTGCAGGACAGATAAGTGGCAGCAGGGGTGGTAGGCAAAGGCACTGGCAGCTCAGGTGGCCACGAAGAGGTCAGCTGGTGAATTAGAAGCATGCTGCCTCGCTGAGGGCTGAGGGCTTGGGGAGGGAGAGGTTTGCTTCAGCAGGAAGAGATCTGGACTCCTTTTGTGCAGCCCCCACATGTTTAATTTCTTCTTACAAAGATCAGTTCACCTTTGGTCTCACACAGAATGCCAGGGCAGCCATAGAGCAATGTAAAGGACAAAGAGGGACACACAGCCCTTGCACATCCTGACTGGCCTGGAGGAAGCACGGGTTTTGACATGAGGGAGAGGGGACTACTCCTTGTGTATTAAGAGTTAGTATTTCTCGCTAGTTCTTGTCCTTTCATTCTGCAGGTCTTTTTCCTCCTGTGTTCTGCAGCTTATTCTCACTCTGTTGGACTGATTTCCAAGGAGTGGCTTTTCTGCAGTGTTGTTACAGCTCTGAAATGTTAGTCACCATTTCATCAGTGTTAAAACGTTCTCAAGACAATCCTTTTAAGAGAACTGTCACTCAACACACTCTCTAGTAATTCTCCCTGTTGCAACAAGTTAGAAGAATAAATAAGACCTTCCGTTCATGTTAATTATCTCACCTTGTTCTGTACCCAGCACTGGAGTGAGTCTGAGGGAACATGCCCCAGTTGTAAGGTGTTTGTGTTTACATTGCACAGTTCAGTAAATCTGTTCAACTTCCAGTAAGAAACACCTTTGTTTGTGGTTCTTCTACAATACTCTGAATAATGCTCAAAGCACTCTGCAGGGACATATTTGAAAGATTCAGTTCTGATTTAACTGATGCCATTGTAAATCAATAATAGCTCCACTAAGTTGATTTTATATAAGTATATTTGCATGCAGTAGTGATAGGAGCTTTACGAGTACTTAGAGGAGTTAAAACACATGAAAAGTCCTATACAAATATGATAATTAATTTACTGGAGATGCTGATGCCCAAGTTATCTTGACTAAACTGAGTAGTCCAGGGTAGAATCTAGCCCCTTGAAATCTCTACAGATATTGCCATCCACACAACCAACTCAGGATTTCACAGCATATATATTTAATAGGGATTGCTTGCTAAGAGAACTCACATGTGTTTTAAATCATTCTGCAGTGGTGAATAATTAATACCCAGAAAAGGTTCAGCATTTCTTTCTACAAGGAGGCTATCAGAAGCCTACTGGATTTGAAGATGCTGCTCAAATATGAATAATCTCCTGTTGCAGCAGCATTTCCTACACCTGGAACAGCGCAATCCACACTCCCTCTTTCCTTCCTTGCCTCTGTGGTATCCTTACTGTGGAAAAGAGTTTATACTTAATAATGCCACTAACAGTGGAAGTTGCAGATACCATATCTTTCTCTACCAGAGGCTGCTGCTGTCAGAGTGGAAGGGGGAGACAGAAAGGAGGTGACAAGATCCTGCACTGCCCCACAGAATATAGATGCCAAGAGGGAATTTTTATCTGGGACAGTTCTTCAGAGAGAGGCATGGGAAATGAGAAAGGCAAAGAATAGCAACACTTGAGAGAGACAGGAGAATACATTAAATTCAAGCCAAATCTCCAGTAAATACTTTGCATTTATAACTGTTTTTACCCATATCTTCTTTCTCTGCCCTAGAGATACTGTGTGAGTGAGAGGAGAGCTAAACTGCATGACTGTGAGCAGAGACAAGCCATAATAGTGCCAGTTCAGATGAGCTTTGTCTTCTGAAGCTGAGTAGGGAACCCTTCCTTCAATGAGGAAACTTCTTTAATTAGCCCCTGTCTTTGATACTATTGACAGCTTAGCTTCAATTCTTCAGGTTTGGAAGTAATTTCTAAAGCTTCACGTTGCTCTGCAAAGTTAAACACACACTGAAAACATGGTAAAAACTCCAGCAGAAGAGTAAAAGTTATTGACTGACTTTTCATAGGACTGGAAAGTGCATTTGTAGAGAGCCAATGTGTGATCAAAGGAGACTGCCATGCTGTCTTTTAACTGACAGATGCTTCACCAGGTTCTTATCCTGTAATGAAGCAGCTTTTAATTGATATCTGTGTCTTGTTCAAGGCATTGCCTTTCTGATATGCTGTACAACACAGCAGTGTGATAGTCCTTTTGGAACAGTTCACTGATTTGAAGTATATGCTTTTAACCTATCCAGTGGTTTTGCTTCCACTTGTGGCTCAAACAGAACACCAACTTGAATATTTCTAAAAAGCAAACATTTTTGTTTGTGTTTAATGGCATGGGAAACTAATTACATGTGAGAAGACAGAAATGACAGCCTGTCATGGGAATCTCTTTACGGCTATTGAAAACAGCAGTGAAGCACAAAATATGAGTAAACTTTCAGTGTGACAGTTCAATAGTGGATAAATGGTCATGAATGTGCCAGAGCTGGCTCACCCTGACAAACTAGACTGTTTGGCTACTGAGTTAGGTGAGTGACTGAGGTATGTCCTTGTGGGAGGGAAGTTTTCCAGTTGCAGCAAGAACATAAACCAGTTTGAATAGCAACATGAAAAACAGTGAATGAAGTCACCTATTAATTTAATGGGAGATCATGAATATAAAATTACCAAAATATTTTTGCCTGTCACACCACAAGATATCAGACTATTAAAATGGAATATACATATTTCTTCACAGAGAGCTGCCATATAAGTTATTGTCCTTTTAATACCCCAGATCATGATCACTAGATTTAAACATCCAATTTACTCTGAATGCTTTTAGATCATAAATTCCACAGGACACAGGTTTGCATATGTTTTATAGTTACCTTAACAAAATTAGCTATATATATTGCTTGCCTGCTTGCTTTAATCTCTTTTTGTTATGCCTAAACCACAAAACTAGACTGCCCACTTCCTCTTCCTTGTTCTCATTTGTTACCGTGCAGTCATCGTTCAAGCTGACAATACTCCAGACATTAAAAAGCCACAAAACCAGATTTGATAATTGTCCATCTAGATGGAAACTGGAGACAGCCTGGAGCGTTTGATACCACCCAGGCCCCTCTCGCCTTGTATGCCTTGTATTACCTTTGCAGGTCCAGGTCAGTTTTCTGAGACAACAAGGCTTTGGGACACAGTGAGCTGCCCTCTTAGTGCTACAAGCAGTCTGAGTGGCAATGAACAAGTCTTCAAGCAAGGAAATGTTCATTTGGTTTGCAAATTAAAGATTCTTAATAAAATCTGAATGATTAAAACATTCCCACCCTCCCTATGGTACATATTTTACAGTAAAAAAACTGTATCAAAGCAAAATTGGAAACCTAGAAAAGAAAGAGGCAAAGTGAATCTATGAAGGAGTTTAGTTTATGTGCTCCACAGCATTAAACTAAAGTTAAAACTCTGCAGGGAACAGTAACTAACAGAATTATATTTTTTTAATTATTAGATGCACTGACATAATGACTTCATGAGTCTCAAGTGTACTCAGCTTGCCCTGGCTGTTTGGAGTTCACTGCTACCTAACTTGCAGATTCAGTGAGAAAAAGAGGTGTTTCTTTCTGAAGCAGGTGATAAAGCTCTAGTAAATTTAGATCTTCCTATACATAAGGTGAGAGCAAACTCTAAGAAAAAAGGAGCAAAGTATAATGTTAAATTTGGCCGAGCTCTGCAATGGGAACTCAGCACAATGACAGAGAATCCCATTTTGCTCCAGGTTAATAACAGTCAGTGGTTAAAAAATTTAAAAGTCGTGATTCAGACCCAAGTAATACAACTGCCTCCAAAATCACTAGAGTTATGCCAGTTCTATGTGACTGTATTTTGGGCAGGATTTGTCTTCTGAATGCTTTACCTAGACCCCTCGTGCCCTTGACTATCTGTCAGTCACGTAATTTAGCAGGTATCAACTTCCAGCACTGCAAATCCCTCAGATCCCCAGTCATCCCTGCCCAGACCTCAGCTCTCACTCTGTTCCCCTCTCTGCCTCTCCAGCAAGAAGCCCTGAGGGCTTTTTCACTGTGTTGTCCAAGCAAGTAAGGGCTCACTCTGCTCACACATCCGTGGCATCCTTCCCTAGCAAGGGGGGATATGTGGCACAGGGAACCCAGAATCACAGAAATACCTGTCAAACAATTCAAGCATTTGGGGTGATGCACTGCTAAAAAGGCAGTGCTATGTATGCTGAGGTTCACTGCTCAAGCTTATCAGACAAACATCACTTCAGCGGCAGCACTAACCCCCCTTGGGAAAACGGGGCAGAGGATGAGAGAGGACGCACATTGTCCTATTTCTTGGCAATTCTTCTATAGAAGCCAAATCCTCACCCGATCCTACATAGGAAACAGGTCAGAGAGTGGAGTGACAAATGCTCCTCAGATAGTTGGAAAAAATAGCTCATGACTACTGCAAATGATCAAAAGGGCATGCAAAATGAATTTTAGTAGTAATTTAAATATGAACTGATATATTTGCATGGTATTTCAGACACTCCCACAGAAGTGACTCTGACAATTATAACGCTAAGAAAACATCCATGATAGAGTGAAACCAAGGATGTTCAAATGTAAGGCCAAACCAGTATGGTCTGCGTGCCCCAAATTCAATTTGCTCTAAAAGGGATTCCATGAACACAGTATCTCCTACTGTTCAGAGACATCAACAATATCTGAGAAGCATAATGCAGTGAGTTAGGCCAAAGTAATTTTTTTTCTTTAATTTTCTTTTTTGTCTTAATTTGCTAAATTCTTCATGTATTTTGCCACCTGACTTTACTAAAATTTTGGCTAAATTCCAGTTGAGGAATTCTCCTTTGTGTTTCTGATTTCTTCTTCTAGAAACTGAAACAGCTGCAGATTTCTACTAGGTAGAAATCTACAGTACTGAGAATGTATCTCAGAGGTGTGTTGTAAGAAAACTACATTTGTTAAGAAGACAAACATCAGGGAAAAAAATTCACAATGTATACTATTTCTTTTTTATTAAGCTTAAATGTATCTCGCTTTTGTGGTCTTGATTACTGTTGTCATAAGACCAATTACTTTCTTTCCTATTTTATGGTGTGATTTTAGTGGCTTTCAAACCTACAAGTAGTCCATAATCCTATGTTAGTTTACTTGGAACTGGTCTACTGAGACAAATTAAATGACAAAAAATTATTACCTACATCAAAGGTGAATGTTATCAAACAGAAATTGCAAGGGTTGGTATTGATTTTGGGTCCAGAAAGTCTGGAGAGCTTAGTATCAGTAAAACTCTGGCAGGTTCAACAGGCTGCTCTTGATTTATGCTGGAATAAATGGAAAATTAATCACATCTCCAATTTATCACCTGAACAAAGGCAAAATAAACCATCTTAGAATTCACAACTCACTATATTCTGGATCAGAGAACTCCTTGGAGTAATCCAGTCTACAGCAAAGCTGAACAGCACAGCATTACAAAAGGGAAAATATCCCTGCACTGCAGACCAGATATTACTCCAGGGTCACCTTCCTGCTGAAGCACAACTTGCTTTGTTATTGCAGGGTCACTTGTGTAAGTGACTGCTGATATATAGAGATCTTTCAGGAAAAGAATTAACAAGAAAACTACAAGATCTCACTATATTAATTCTTCAAAAGCAAGTTAAAGGGATGCATAGGTCACAAACATGAATAGTTTATATGCAGTTGCCTGTAGCCAATGCATTGGAGCAAGTCACTCTTAGTGCTTCAACCTCACTGTGGTGAGATGTGTCTCCCTTTGACAGCTGAAAGCTCCCTGGTCCTATGAGCATTGCAAGGCTGAGCACAAGGGCTGTGGGATCACTGGCATGCCAAGATGTCCTGCATTTCACCTAAAGAGCCCCTCTTGTTTGCAGAGGGTCCTTTCCTGCACATGGCTAAGGAGCTGCTGGCAGCTCCACGGGGACCATTTCAGCCTGGAGCTGCCTTCCCACCGCCACTGCGATGCTGGGCATCGGGATTCTTCCATGCTTGTTGCACAGCTGGCAGCAGCAGGAAGAACTAAATGCTGCCTTGTATTGAATGGTGAATGCTGGAGTGGGTGCTTTTTTCCAAAATTAGGATTTCCCCGACATAAGCTGCCTTCTTGATTTTCTGGTTCATATCAATCATCAACTTACTTCCTCAAACAGGTTCTGTACGGGCTTTCTAGCAAAAAAAAAAGTTTGTATATATGTATTTATACACACACACACATATATATATATATATATATATATATATACACACGATTATAGTGAGAGTGTGTGGAGCAGGGCTGACATTCACCCACGCATTGGCCGCTCCCTTCAGACACTGCTGCCAAGAGCCTGAAACGGTGCCTGTTTCCCCATCACCATGGTAACCTTGAGTGGGAAGCAGCATTTCCTACAAGGCATTGCACTGAACCTCTGTGAGATGCTGTCAGGCTGGGGGTGACCCAGGACCAGGAGCAGTGCCCACCATGTGCTGGCAGCACCCCTCAGCCTCCCACAGCTGTCCTGCTTGCCAGCCACTACCATGATCTCTCCCAGAGGCTTGTGGGCTCCAGCACTTGTGGATGCCCCAGGCCTGCCCCAGTGTGGGGCTGGTGGAAAGCGTGGCAGCTGCCTGTGATGGCTGCTGGGCATGGAGGGGCTGGAGGGAGGGACCCCAAGCAGCTGTCCTGCTGCTTCCTACCTGTGCTGCCTTCACCCTGACCCACCTTAAGGGGCTTTATGATATGGGGAGCAGTTTACCTGAAAAAACTCCAAGTAAATATAAAAACTCAAACCATGCCAAGCTTTTGACTACACTTTCTCTGAAATACTTGGTTTCCTTGCTGCAACTCTGGCAGGTAAGACTAACTAATGTAAGGGTAAGCCATACCTGACCAATCTGGTGGCCTTCTATGATGGAGTGACTTCAACAGGCAATAAGGGAACACTGATCCATGTCATCAACCCAGACTTCTGTAAGGTCTTTGACACGGTCCCCCATGACATCCTTATCTCCTAATTGGAGAGATATGGATTTGATGGCTGGAGTATTCAGTGGATAAGGAATTGGCAGAGAAGAATTGTGGTCAATGGCTCTATGTCCAAGTGGAGGCTGATGATGAGTGGTCCAGGGCTCTGTCTTGGGACTGGTGCCCTTAATATCTTTATCAATATCATAGACAGTGAGATTGAGCACACCCTTAACAAGTTTGCAGCTGACATGAAGCTGAGCAGTGTGGCTGTGTCTTGGTTTGAAAGAAAGGCATTTGACAAGAAGGCAGGAGCCTCCCTTGGAATGGAAAGTGTAAGCCCCTTCCCTCTGACTTATTATAATTTTGAAATTAAGGGGCTTTCAGGCAAAGATATGAGAAACAGGAATAACAGTTCTTTGCTAGTATATATGACAAAGCAATAATACAGAAAATACTAGCTTAACCTGACAGAGTCAGGATACGACCTGACACCCTGCCGGGCAGGGTGGTGGCTGCAGTCTGATTAGGTGGTAGCTGCAGTCTTCCTTAAAGTGGTCCTGTTGAAGCAGTGATCCTGTAGAAAGGTCTGGTCCTCCTCAGAAGGTCCAGTGGTGGTTATGTAGCTCTTGTCCTCTAGGAACCCAGTAGGTAAGGGCTGACTGGTGTTCCAAACCCCAGATTATATCCAGGTGGGAATGCTTGGTTCCTCCCCCTGGGCGGAGCATCTCACAATGGGGGGTTGTAATTCTGTGACTCATGCAGTGGGTCCTTGATAGCCCATTAAACAGAGATAGCTCAGGGAGAGAGTTATCAGGGGTGAGTCATGGCAGGAGATAACGAGCACTGCCCCACCTGCTTTAACAGCTTGTGGAGATGATAATAGAATACATGCTTTTGGTTACATCTTCTATTGTAACCTAGGACAGGATGACAAAACAGGAGAATGGGATGCCATCCAGGAGAACCTGGATAATCCTCAAATAATCCTGGGTTTACAAGAACCTCAGGAGGTTCAGTAAGTCAAAGTGTAGGATGCACCTGCAATCCCAGACATGAGCACAGACTGGGAGATGAACTCATTGAGAGCAGTCCTGGGGGGTGAAAAGCTGGACACAACCCAGCAATGTCCACTTGCAGTTGAGAAAGTCAAACACAACCTGGACTGCATCAAAAGCAGCCTGATGAGCAGGCCAAGGGAGGTGATTCTGCTCCTCTACTCCGCTTTTGTGAGAACCCACCTGGAGTGCTGCATCCAGCCCCAGGGTCTCCAAGATAAGAAGAACTTGTTGTGTGTGGACAAGATAAGTGTGGACTTGCTAGAGTGAGTCCAGAGGAGAGCCACAAAGATGATCAGAGGGCACAGCTTGCAGAAGAGAATGCTCCAGGGAGACCTCAGAGCGCCTTCCAGCACCTAAAGGGGATCTAGAAGAAAGCTGGAGAAGGACTTTTTACACAGGCAGATAGTGATAGGACAAGGGGGAGTGGTTTTAAACTAAGGAGGGGGAATTTATATTAGATGTTAGGAGGAGATTCTTTACTCTGTAAGTGTGGTGAGGCACTGGCACAGGTTGCCTAGAGAAGTTGTGGATGCTCCATCCTTGAAATGTTCAAGGCCGGTTCAGATGGGGCCCTGGGCAACCTGGTCTAGTGAAAGGTATTCTTGCCCATGGCAGGGGAACTGGAACTAGATGATCTTTAAGGTCCCTTCCAACCCAAATCATTCTAGGATTGTATGATGCTATGATAATGCATTTTAAACAGTATGTAGGTTCACTGAAGTTATTTTTTACTTCCTCCTCTTACTTCTGATTAACATCTAACCACAGTAATGGAAATTTAAAACCTTACATTTGCTTTGAAGCACATGCATAAGTCTAAAATCTGGGTAAACATTTAATGAAAGCTCATCCACTCTCTGTTATACCAACCCACATCTGTAGCCTTGAGAGTCTGATGATTACTGTAACTGCATAAGTTTGAAACTCAGTGTGACTAGGTATAAATACATTTTTTAAAATTTAGATATTTCTTTCTTGTGTGAATATGTCTCTGTGTGTATGATCTGGTATTAGTGGGCAAAATGAGTGGTGAAGTGAGAAAATGCATTCTCACAGCTACCTTAGACACCATTGTAGAGAAAGCCTGCATAATGTAAATTGTGGTCTGCAGAAAAATGTCCAAGTCATCCAGTGACTAAATATAAATTAACTGCTCAAAGCAAACCACCACCAGTGCACTACCTGTTCCTATCAATCCCCTTCTAAACCTTGTTAGTTTTCCCACAGAGGAGTGCTGAAACTGAAGCTCAGCCCTTACTCAGACACAGTGAATCCACCCAGGAAAGAGATGCTGTGAATTCCCAGCTGCTGGAAAAAAATTTTGGTTATGAGGTTGTACTGGAAAATTTGGTACCAGGGAATTCAACCGCAGAACACAGATTGAAAGGATTTCATTAATTCTGTCACTGGGCACAATATTTTTTTTCTTTCCTCAGGCCTCTATATTTATTCCTTATTTCATTAAAGTGACTACCTCAGTTTCTTGCCTCTCCTTCTCCATACTCTCCCATCTCTTTCTGGCAAGGTCCTTCAGCATGGTCCTGACACCCCTGCAGACTAGGCTCTCATCTCCCCTGGGGTTCTTGCCAGTGGAACATCATGCTCTATTTACACCAACAATTACTCTCTCCTCAAACACAACTTTGCAAACATTATCTGGAACAACTCCTTAGTTAGAGGAGAGCACTACTGCGATCTTTGCTTTACTACTCAAAACTTCTAGAACACAAAGACTAAGGAAACACAGTTTCCTAGGAATTTGTGCCTTATGGCTGATGTTAGTCCTGCCTAACAGGCACAAATTCTGAGCAAAGTTGGCTCCAGTTGCAGGAAATTCATGGTTGCTTTTTCCTGTGTGAAAACTCTGGTGTATAAAATTGGGGGTTTCACAATGCATTCCTTCTGAGTGGAGACATTACCAGTGTCTCTCCCCCCTATTTGCATGACAAATCACATAAAGAATTCATGACATTTATATTCAGTGTCAACCATGTCACACTGACTGCAGTTGGATGTGGATTAAAAAGCTAGACAAGGTGAATAAAAGACAGACACCTACCTGTCTCAACCTTCTTTTATTTAGGAAATCCAGCTGATATCTAAGTTTGTCAGCTTGCCTAATGTGTCCTATAATAGCAAAATCAAAACTTACTGGAGTTTGATGAAAGGGTTGGAGTAATGGCACTCTTGTATTAAATTTCACTGATGCCAGAATTGTTAACCTCCCACCAAAACTTAAGCCATATTGCTCCCAACTATTATGGATATTCCTTAGAAAAAGATACAAAAGTGAGGTTTGCAACAGCACAAAGGGCACCAAAAATCCTCACAATAATTTTCTGGTCAAAATGATCAACATTCAATTCCTCGTGCTATATTTTTATTGGGTTTGCATGGCCAGGCTTGGGTAGCAGGCAGGGCTACAGGGGTGGCTTCTGTGAGAAGGTGCTGCAGCTCCCCCACATCTGACAGAGCCAGTGCCAGCCAGTGCCTCCAGGACGGACCCACCATCAGCCAAGGCTTCTGGCCCAATCAAAATGGTGGTAACACCACTGTGATAACATATTTAAGAAGGAAAAAAAAGTTAACATCAAAGGGGGAGAGAGGAATTAATCATGAACTGGGCTCATAATTTGCCTAAAAGTAATTAAATTCAACAAATAATACTAATATTTTTATGTTATTCCCTGGGTTCTGAGACTTCAGCTTTTAGCCTTTTTTTTCCCATTTTTCCCCTCTGTAATTATGAAAGCTAAATATTTGTCTTAAAAAAGAAAAATTCACCAATATTTAATTCCCAAGAACTTTATGGATGGTTTTGCCATTATATCTGAAAAGGTCATCCTCTTAGATGTCTAAATACAGCAGAAGGCTCAGAAGAATCAGAAAGTGATTTGCTGATCGAAGATGCTTCAGCCATTTCTGAAAACAGATGCGTTATAAACCATGCTGTGGCAACCAAATTAACTTTCAACTTATTTCTCAAGCTGGGCAGAAAGCTAAGAACTGACTTTTTAGTCATTTTAAGAAACCTAAGTTTTAAATATTTCATCTTTGTCTTGCTTTTAGTCTCACAAATCAGATTTTGGCTTCAGTGAGTCCTAATCATCCCCTGCCACTGCCACTTTACAGATGTATTTCCATTTTTTTGCCTGGGAATACTCATTTTCATTGTATATATAAGTTCATTTCATGTCTTTCCCAAATAGGGAAGTTCAGGATGCTAGGAATCTGAGTAATTCTTTCATTGCAAGAGGTTTTTGCACCTTTTGTTTCAGATGTAAAAGACAATGAAACCTGAACAAAGACCACTGACAACCATAGTTCACCAAGGTATCTGTGCTGTAAATACTAAATCTATACAAAGAGATTTTTTTTTTCCTTAACCTGAGGATTGCTTGCATCTTTTTTTTAAAAAAACCCTGAAACTTCAAAATTATAGATCCCAATTCTTGACACTAGAAAAAAGTTCAATACAGTTAACTGTTTATCATATCTTAACAGCAGCCAAACCACAACTTCTTCAGTGAATAGTGCCTACTTCCTGATTTCTACCCCATTCCATTGTATTTCAATTATTTTCATGAGAGAACAAAAAAGCCAAAATAAAATCTTTTAAGGCAGGGTACTGTCTGGTAATAGCTGCTGGCTGCTTCTCAGGCAGAGGAACAACTCTGGCATGCAGTTAGGCACTCATTTGCCTGCCATGACTTAAACAAGGCTCATCACAGAAACCACACTTAGAAGGAATCACAACATTTCTAAAGGCCAGTGAGATTATTAGGGCTATTTTAACTTGTCTCCTGACCAGCACAGATGATGCAATTCCATCCAGGTTGCATTCAGATTAGTAGCCCATGGCTTCATGATATTAAAAACGCATCAGGTTATCACTGGAAATCTCTTAATCAAGAACATTTACCATGTCTAGTTATTTCCTGATTCTTCTCAAAAATCACAGATTCCAACCTGGGTTCTTGTTTGATGCCACACTCAGAACAAACTGCCCTGCTGTCCAGATCTCTCTGTGTACTGTGGGTAGGTTTTTTGCCTTATGCTCCTCGTAGGAAACCACATTTATTTGGGTATCGGTGATGACTCCCAAGCGCCATTTAATAACCAGAGATCAGGTTTCAATCCTTCTTTTTCTAATCAAGGCAAAAGATACTAGAGCAGTTGAAGATTATACCTGCCTGCTCACACCTTTCGATGTTGAAGCATTAAAGGTAATCCTTTGCACCCCAATAAAAGTCCACATTTGTCTAAGCTACAAAAATAATCAGTTATACATGTTAAAAGTCTTTTCTTGTATAAAAAGGCTTTTTATCTTGTTCAGTGCAATATTGAGAAGCATTGATAACGTAACAGTGGTTAGAATAATACAGATCAATGAAAAAAGTATCAGAAATCTACTTAATTTTGTTGGTTTAGTGCAAGAGCACAGACTCTGAAACAGGTTTCACCGCAAGGCATCAAGCTGTCACCCCACTTTCAAGTAACCGTATCCTTTCAGATGCCACAGTGGAAAGAATCCATGTTTAAAGGGGGGAACTGTTGTGAAAGGGATTTGCTGTAAAGGGGATTGAGCAAGCAGGCCAGTCCAGCAGGTCCAACAAGGGAAACAACAACTTGTTTTTCTATCAAGTAAGGCTCCACTTGTACAATTGACTAAAGATGACTTAAAGCAACCACTGGTGACAGAAGAGCCATCACTGTGGCATTACAGTATTCCAGCATCCACGGCTCATGTGGCAACCCCTAGTGACAGCTGGACTGGCACAGTGGCCTGCTGCAATGGCTTCAGTCCTCGCTGCATTCTGGGCACAAACAAGCAAAGCTGGTAATACTGTAGTTTCACTCCCCTTCTCCTTCCTCTCCTCTGCTGCAGAGCCCTGATAACCAGGACCCAGGCCAAAGGAAAGACATCTGTATTCAGCAGTAACAAGGACAAACACTGTGTCCTTTTGCTGACACAGAGTGTGACCAAGAGCAGCAGTGAGCTTAAGAAAAATCACCATGAAAGCTGCATAGATTCAAGCAGAAAAATGAAGAGCACTTTTCACCTAGCATGCATTCAGCTCCTTCAGGAGCATAACACACTGATGTGTTGTCACGAGCGTGGCAGCTTCTCCGTAGAGATACTTGAGAAAGCTGAATCGTAAATTTTATTTAACTGTCAGCCCTTCCTTACAGCACTGCATCAAAGTCAAGAAACAAGGCTTCATCCTCATTTGACTCTCAGCAAATACTGGCTGCTGGGGTACTTCAGACAGGCAGAACCTGAGCCAGGGTCTGGAGGTGCACAAACAGAATGAGTAGCATATCAACCATGTCTGATTTTCAGGAAGAGCTGAGAACATCCTACGAAAGTAAAGCCTAAGAAAGAAAAAAATGGAGCTGGGCAGGAACAATCAATGGCAGCAACTTTTGGAGTTTTTCTGTCTGGAAGTTTGCATACTGTCAACTGAATTCTCAATATTTTAATTTGGTCTTTGAGACCAAAATATGAACTCACTTCAGTTTACTCAGTCTAAACTTGCTTTCTGAGAAACCCATTGAGGCTCTCTGCCTCAAGACAAAACACAGGACAGTGACGGTCCTCCATATCCTCAGCAGGTTATCCTGCTGAGAGGTAGAAAAATAGACTGCACAGTTGCACCAGAATTTGAATCTATTTCTAGTGATTTATTTATAGGCAAAAAGGCAGGAAAACTGTACTCCTAGCTCCATTCAAAAATACCAATTGGCTATAAATGTTTCCAGCTTTCCATCAAGGGATTTTTTTTTCCCTCTTCCCAACTGCTCTGCAGCTAGTGCTATCTTGTACCGTCTCTCTAGATGTACCCCAACAATGAAGAAAGTAAACGCTCTGACAACCTGTTCTCCACCCCTTTCATCGATTAGGAGAGAAATGCTGGTTACAGTTGGGTTAATTCTTACATTCAGTGTTATCCTTTTGGGAATCAGTGACAGGTTACTACTAAAACTGTTATTGCAGAGAAACCTTTAGGGTTCTTCCACTTACCTGACAGACAGAAGTCCTAGAGTGGCTCTGTCCTGAGCAGCCTCTTTGAAGAATTTTTCAAATGTAAATTCATTCATTTTGGTGAAATCCTTTTCTTGCTGGACAGGAAAGTTTTGAATTTGCTTCAGTTCATTTTCTGTGTTTAGTTGTTTTATGCCTCTGAACTGATGGCCTGCAAACCCAGTGCCATTTTTAAGATTAGATTCGCATGACGCCTTGGAAAACACAAACTCCTTTCTTCTGAAAATCGTTCCTGCTCACGTTATTTCTCTTCAGCCAAAAAATAAAGTAATTCATCCCACAAATCTGCAATTTTTTATATACATGAGACACAGAGTTAATCTTGGCATGTTTCAGTATCTGGATATGAGTAACTTGCCTACCTCAGAGGTTTTTTGAGGTAGAGCAAATCATATGCATTACCAACATTAAAATCCATTGTAACTTACATTGTCTCCAGCCCATTCAAGTAGGCCATTATCATAACTAAACCATTCAGACACAGTCACTTCTTGCCTTCTGCTCCAGCTTTGTAAGTGAACTCTGGAAGACGGCTTTGGAGAAGAAAAAGAGCTAACAATTTAAATCAGTTATAAGTGTCTATACACTGATCTGGCACAGGTTCAGTAGCATTTTCCTTAAGACTGACCCAGAAATAATTGATTGTATAGAGAATAATTTATTACTAATAATGAAATGCTTTTATTACGTTTATGTCAAGCAGGTATTGGGCATATGTGTAGCGGCTGTTGTGGCTCCCGGTGCCCTGCACCGTGCCAGGGTGCCACACCATTCTGCGAGCAGGTCCAGACTCGGCAAGCTGCCCAAACCTGACGCTGCCCAGCCGGGCGAGCCGGGGGTGGTGTTTCCATCGGTGTTCCCTCATGGAAGCAGCCCTGCCATGGAGGAACGCAGCCGCGGCCCCGGCGCTCCGGCTGGGCCTGAGCCACCTCCTGCACCTGTGCCGGCAGGGCGGGGGCAGCTGGGCCCGGCACAACACTGAGGTGACCCCATCGCAAAGCGTGCTGCAGGTCCCGGCTGGCCATCGCCATTTCTCCAGGGAAGGAAGCTGTCCTCGCAGCCCGTGTGCCCCGCGCCCTGCCCAGGGTGCCACCGTGTGCCTGTGGCCGGCTCCCCCAGGGGAGCAGAGGGCGATGCGGGGCCACCCGGCAGTGGCTCCCCGAGGTGGCTCTTTGCTTCTGAGGGCAGAGGGAGGCAGGAACCCGGCAGGGTGGTGGGGCCGGGAGACGCGACGGGTCCCCCCACGGCCACTGCCCTTGCCCGGCTGAGTCGCTGCGTCCCGCCCCTGCGCCGACACGGCTCTTAAAGAGATGGCTGGGACGGTATGACTTCCATATCGATGACCTCCTAATGCAGCCCGACCAGCTCCTTTTCCCCCTCACATTAGCAGGAAACTCACATGAAATGAATGAGTAAAACCTGTGTGCAAAACCCCTCAGGGAGGGCTGACTCTTCTGGCTTACGCCAACGCGGAGGAAAGTGAGGCAAAGACGTTTCCGCAGGAGCCCGCTGCCTCTGCTGTGCTTCATGGCTGGCAGAAGCATGGCACCGCTCCCCAGGTTTTTTTAGCTAGACCAGAAAATACTTTTTCTCCTTCCTGCATTTACTTTTTCAGCCCACGGGGCAGACAGCCCTTCCACACAGACTCCATAGCCATGGCCACTGACCTCCCACTCCAGCCTCTCATGTCTTGACACAGCTCCCCTGTCATCTTCTCCTTTTTCTTTTTTTTCTTTTTTTGAGATATATCAAATAAATATCAGCTTTTTAACAACTACCTGTGTTTTTTGACAAGAACGATCATGCCTTTTGTTGTATGTTGTCCGTGGAAACTGAGTATTACAGATCCCTGTTTGGTTACAAAAGATGTCCACAAAATGCACAGTCACAGTACGTTTTAATAAAAAATCAGTTTTCTCAGTTTTCTTGCACAAAAAGTTCCTGCATGCTCCTGGCTTTCTGCCATAGGTAACCATTAATTTGAGTTTTTCTTATACAGTGGATACACCTGCTCACAGAAATCAAATACTCAGTCATGTTTTCCCTTTAGCCACTGCTTTGGGCAACTGCTTCAGCTGCTTAAATCATTGTGCTCAACAAGGGGGCTTTGATGACAAATGTCAGACAAGAAGACAGAGGACAATATTATAAAATATACTTAGGTTTTTGTGTATATGCAGCAGCATCAAGCAGAAATTCAAAGAGAAAATGGTTAGAGAGGAGCCTTGTTCCTCCATGTAGAAAGCTCAAGCACTTTGGTGGGACACAGCGGTCCTGTGGAAGATCTTAACATCCTTCTAGACTAGATAAAATTATTAAAGAAAGGTTTCTGGTATGATTTTGACAGTTATGAATAGGAAATTCATAGGCTATTCTGTGAATATGCTGCATCATTTAATTAAAGTAAGCTATTTTTGTGAACGTTTTTGTCCGTGAACCCTTTTCTTGAATATTCATTGATTATGGGAATGAACAGAATTTATAGGAATTAATTTAAAATCTGAGTGACTATGCTTGAGAATTTTTTATTATATTCATTACCTATTTGTTATATATTTTTATTTCTAATGTTGGTTTGATTTCCTAAAGATAGAAACAGATGCACAGCCACTTGCACAGCATAACAATTGTTCAGTTATTGCTGTAAATAATTATTCATGTTATATGAAATCCTTCTAGATTTTTTTCTACAGTGAATTTGTATCATTGATTTGAAAATAACTGGAAATCCAGCTGAACAGAGGCAGATTCTGCCCTAGGTCTGGTTCTGGTGTACATTTCTAAAGGCACATGTGGACCAGAGCTGAGTAACTACGAGACAAGAACAATCCCTGCTGTGCCTCCAATACTGATGCCTTATGAGGTCTAGAAAAGATGGCAGGAATGAAAGGAAAAGCGCCAAGAGCAGAAAATATTGTGTAGCGTATGCTGCTCTGGAGGCTGTGGGCTGATTTAGGCTGTGGAAGCTACTCTGATGTATGCCAGTAGCTTTTCTGGTTCCTGATATAGCTTGAAATCCTAAGGCACAACGATGCCTTAAACTTCCCCCAAATCCCTAGGCAATGAAATGATTACCCTAAAGGTGCTTTGCCTCTGGAGATGAAGCATGGTCCCAGCTCAAGAGTCTTCTCTTATAGCACAGGAATAATGCTCAAAAGAACTAAGCAGAAGTCCCAGGACATTTGAGCAGATCCTAGAGGACTCAGACATCAAGTTAGGACAAAGACAAAGCTTTCTGATCTTCTCACTCTTATCAAACTGCACTCTTTCAGGGCCTGAAATAGCAGAGCAATGCCTAAGGGTACCATGGTGAGGCCTCTACTGGCATTACAATGCATCAGTTATTTCAATATTTCTAAAAATATTTAAAAGAAGACCAATCTCAACACAGCTTGGTATAAAAGAGGGGGGAAAAGAATAAAAAGAGGAAACATTTATATATGTGCTTTTATCTTATATTTCTATATTGAATTTATCATTATGCATATTGTCTGTTTTTCACTTCTTTCATTATCCTGAGACAAGACTATTTAGGCCTGGTTACATGAGCCTCACACCTGGGTTTGTATGAAGCATAGGCCAGGGGTACTGCTGTGAGGAGGTGAGTGTGCTGTGAGAGTGCATTAGCAATAGCAGTAGCCAAAGGGAGTCCATCTTGGCCTTTGTTCATTTACTTCATTTCCAGAAAAGACTTTTCCTACAGAACAAGAATTCAGTACAAAACTAACAGACCACTGTGGATACAAAAAAGGCTGTTGGAGGGGTTTTTCCAGCTTCTTGCAATATTCTATGTGAATCTTTCCTTTCTCACACGAGCTATGAAAACAGTAAGATGGTTTTTGTATAACTATCTGAACACCTGGTGTTTGTCTAAGTTCTGTTTATGATACAGTGGAGAAATGTTGTTGAAATGGGTGTTGTAAGACTTTAGCCAATCACCCTAGGGGGTGGGTGATCACTGACCAATCATCTTGTGTACTTGCACATATAAGTGGGGTTTTATTTAATTAAATAATGTCACTTTCTTGCTGGATACAAGTGGCCTGATTTCTCCGTCCCTGGTAAACAGTGACAGACCACAGTAAAATACAGGACCAGATGGGCACTTCATCTGAGAATATCTGTCTCATTGGACCTCTGTCTGTTGGTTTCTTTACCATGTAAGGTACAGTAGCATCTGCTCTCCCAGTGACTGGGGATGTGGCCAAAGCCATTAGAGACTGACATGTATCTGAAAGAGAGGCCCTGACAGGGCAAGGCATGCTGCAGACTGCTCCTACCCTGATATCTCAGTGCCAAGGTGTAGCCATGGGATGGGAAAGGACCAGGAGCCTGGACCTGTGTCTTTATCACTGCTTCAATTCCCTTCTAAATTTTGCCAGTCCTGGTCCCATTCCCTTGCCATGAGTAGTTGTCCTTCCCTGCAGCAAGCAGTCATGCAGTCAGGCTTTGTCCTTTAGTTTCTCAGGGTGGCAAGAAAAGAACACGGCACGGCAAGAATGAGCAGTTGAACGCAGTGCGATGCCCCACATTTTCTGAAGGACAAGCAGTGGCATTAACTAATGCCAGAAGTGGAATTTTCATCCTGAAAGGACAAGGAAGATGAATTACATTCTAATATGAATGACAAAAATATCCATGATTTTACTAGACAAGATTAAAAACATTTTAAAGGGCAATTTCTTCCCATGTTTTCAGTCTAGATTTAATGTTAAGCATAGAAGAAACCTCCGCTACTGGCAGATTTTTCCATAGCCTTTCAATACATATTCCTACGGCCTCCCCTGAGAGAACTGAGCTTTAAATGGGGAAAATCCCAGAAGCAGGGTACTGGCTAGCACCAGCTCTGCTGGAGAGTGAAAATCTTTATTCCCAAAACCAAAGGGGTTCTCATTACTTATCTACTATTTCTGTCTGTATTGTTCTCTTCCTAAGTCAAACCATCCAGTGCATCAGGCTGGTGGGCACGTGTTCATATGGGCATATTGGTCACTACTTAAAGACCTCTAGTACCCGGGGATGAACTGAACACCTTTACCAAGATTAACTGGTCTGACTGCTGTCGGTTTGTCTCTAACGTTACAGGATTGCAAAAAGGGGAGAACACATATTTTTATGTATTCTAGCACCCTAGATATAGATATAGATATAGATATAGATATAGATATAGATACACGTATTCCCAGGCTCACTAGAGCTTCTCACAGATGGAAGCATGCAAGGAGCAACACACAGAAATGTGGGGCAGCCTTGCACAGTTCCTGCCTTGCACAGCTGCAGCTTTAGGGAGAAAAGAGACTGTACTCTGAGCCTGTTTCTGGGTCTGCATCTCCTGCTCTCCTGTACCTGTAGCCTGTGACAGGAATATCTGGGCACTGAGGAGGCACCTCAGAGCTCTCTAGAAGTTGAGCTTCCAAGCTGCGTAGTCACTTTTTAAAATCCTGGCAGGGAAGGAACCAGAAATGCAGACAGACATAAAAGCAGAAAAGGAATGGACACTGGGAGACCCAGCTGCCATACAGAAAGTGCCTGGTTCTGAACTGCAAAGTCCTTTTCTGTCAAGATACTCTCCAAAACAATTATAGTTAGGAGAATTTGCTGTATTCTCAACAAAGTTATGCAGAACACTTTTAATCAGCTCTATGATTACTTCAGTGTTTGTATGATTAAGCAAACAAAAGTCACCCAAGACCCATGCTTTATAAATACAGAAATATCAACCTTAAATGTATGTTGTCCACTGTACCCCACTGAGTAGTTTACAATTTTTCATATTCTTATTGTAACAAAACCTGATAAGGGAAAGATGTCTTTTAGTAGTGTATAGGGGTTAAGTAACATATCCAAGGTCATCCAGCATCATAGCTGACCAGGAGCATTTTGAGCATCTAAGTTAGTGCTTTAATCAATGACCAGTTTTTGCAAAAAAGCTTATAGCCTCCTAGGCTGTGCAAAACCAGATTTTCAAGATGTAATAATCTGCAAATGCTTCCAGCTGCTGTTCTCTGTCACCAGTAATGAAAGCAGGTAAAGCAGATGTAAATTCCCTACACCAAACTTTCCACAAAATCTATTTTAGGATAAAGAGCTGTCCAAAGGAAAATGAGACCTGTGCAACTTCTAGAAGCTCCTGGAAGCTATGGTTTTGTGCTTACATTATGTGCTGCTGTAGTAATGTCCCTTTTCCCTTGAAAATTCACCCCTCTGCTGAGATCAACAGGACAATAATGGCCTTTTTGAATGCTAACCCTTTGTCTTTCCATTTTAGAAATAATCAGGTAGTCCTATGCCAGATGTACTGCACTTGTCATTGTACTAAGGACATACTGAAGGAAAAGGTAAGCTACTTTCCTCACAAACATGGTATTTGGAAACTAGGGATTTTTAGGAAGAGGAGGCAACACCCAGTTATCACTGGCCATTTACTGGCTCATTCTACCCAGCCGGGCCTTTGGGGTGGTTTCCATTTCTAGGCAATGCAGCCTGTATCTTACTACAGGGATGCAATCATGGACACTCCAAATCTCTATAGCTGCCTGGCACTGCCAGCATGTTCTTACTCATCCTGCTTGCATAATTCGTTGCTGTAGTGTTGTCACTGAGCACTGTAATAAATGGCAGAAACAGCCTCTGCTTTGCTGAGCTGCTCTGAGCTGAGGGAAGAAGTTGTCTCCCCAGGCCAGCATGGAGCCATATGTAGCCAGATCCTCTGACTGCAGAATTTCCACTATGACTTTGATCCTGTTACAGGCACTTCTGTAATATCTTTTTTTAAATTTAGGTCCTGCCTGAGGTCTGTGTTTGGCTCTAAGGCCTTTTGACTGATGGGCATCCCTGCTAAGGGGAATTATGCAGGCACAGCACTCTTCCCCCTTCATGGTGTGCACTTCTCGGTGTGGTGAGATGTGGTGCTGGGCTCAGTGCTAATGTGTGTGCTGTCCTCATGTAGTGGAGGTGGGAATATGGCACAAAAAGATCCTACAAAGTTTTGCATCATTCTAGTGAGGATAAACCCCATCATTCCCAAAGTAAGCTGTCCCTGGTGGATAAATATGTAAGTTAAAATACAGAGATTGGCTCACAAAAGAAAATGGTACCTTCAAGAAGTGTGGGATTATTAGTAACTGGGAGTTTATAGACCTCGTATACCTTCCGTCTAAAACATCTTAACCTGTTGTGTTCCTTCTGCCTACGGATAGGTTTAGCCTGGATCTCTTATGAACAGCTTGTATCAACAGGGAGCCTGGCATGGAGTGCTAAGAGATGTATTTATATCACTTAGTGGCACTGTGCCTACGCTGCCCGTGCACTTTGAAGTTGCCGTGTTAGCTGCAGGATGTATCATGTCCTTTCCACTGCTTCTGAAAGACTGGCCGACACTTGAATTCGTAAGGATTACATTATTAATGTTATTCTTAGATTTTCCTCAGTGGGATACCCAGTGTTCCCACTAATCCTGTCATTGGCAAAAAGCTGCAAATATAGGGCTTATTTTCCCATAGAGACACCAGGAAGAAATGGCTACTGCCAATGCAGGCCATGAACTAATTTGTCAGTCCTTGGTGCTGCTGGATCTCAGAACTTCCAGCCCATGGGGGCTCATGGATGGGGTCAAGCCCTAGAAGACCACACCTTCTTCAAATAAAACATGTATTTACATGTTTCTGTTCACCACAAGTATTTCCTTGTCACATTGTCTGCAGCACATTGGTATCTCTGTCCACTGTGAGACTGTAACTTCAATGCTGAAGAGCAGAAACCTTTTTGTCAGTGACGAGCATGTCATGCTGTGGCTGGGGACAATATAATAGTGGAGGTGGGTAAAACTGCCATAGGTAGATTACTACCACTTTGAAATGTGATCTGTACACCAAACCAAATGTCTAGACTGAGAAAATTGTGTTGGATATTTAATATCCTTGGGTGGTCATGACCTCTGTTGCACATTTCTTAGCTTATAAGGCTTTACTGCTGCCCAAGATGATGGTAACTGTAAGCTCAGACTTCACCTACAACTCAGTCTTTCAAGCCACTGTTCACTGTGAATCCTATGCAGCAAAGCACATCTTCAGCTTCAAGAACATGAACAAGAATTAGAGGATCTGGTATTATAATGTTTTACTTCAAGTCGATGAGATTGTTCATGTTTGGTATGCAAGAGCCAGTTCACTGGGTTTCTACTCCATCATGGATTTCTTACTAGTTTTAGAGGCTAATTATCCTCTTTCTTGGAGCTTCTTCCTACAAGCCGTTTACCTTGTGATCCTATCTGTTGTTAAGAGTAAAGTCCAGATAGCACAATCTAATATTTCGGGGTATTTTATGTTTAAAAATCCAAGTTTGTGGTGAGGACACTTTGCTAAATTAAAATAAAAGAATAAAATACTGCCAGACTGCCTTAATAATTGGGTATGTCCCTTTCAATGTATTTCTTTCTACTTGTCAGCTGGAAAGGATAAAATATGGCAGATTTTTTCATTTCACACACAATAGGCTCTGAGTGACTTGTTATGTAAATTACATTTCATTTAAGTTCAACTTTGGAGTAAAGAAAGACTGAGTAACTATCTAAATGAAGAAGGAAATTTGCAGGCTTGTAGGAAATACTATTCAGTGAATAAGGCCCCACTAGCAGAGACACTATAGTATGATGCAGGGGCTTATTAGAAATCTTAATAGAAAGTCAATCTGTGTCATGTATTTTTGATTGAAAAACACCAAACTTGGAGTGTAACAGGGAAAAGAAGTCTCCTTTCAAAAAATAAAGTCTCAGATCCCACAGTCCAACCGCAATAAATTAAGCTATCAGCCCTAGGAATATCTTTGAGTGTTTCATAAGGCTATGTTATTAACAAGTTGTTGAGACAGGCTTTTTCTGAAAAATCTTTCATGAACTTGCTGCACAAGCCCTTTTCAAATAAGAAAGTCTAGTTCCCTGAGGACATAGGCATTAGACAGCACTGCAAAACTGCACATTTTGCTTAGCATTATCCACAGCCCACTGATACATTCCTTCCCCCTTCATATTTGTCTGCTTAACACCCTCTCCAGGATGTCCATGCTGATTGTGGGGGATAAGGGGAGGCAGGCAGGGGCAGGGTGCAGTGCATGCCCCAGATTTGCTATTGTTTCCACCAAAAGTTCACTCAATGTTTACTGTCAGGTAGTGCTGTGTATGTGAGACTTTACCTTGTAGACTGGACAAGGCTACTGGTCAGAGCGACTGGCAGAAATTTAGTTCCATTTATCATAACTCATTGGTGTCAATGGTAAGATGCTTTCTGACTTCAGTGGAGCCAAGATTTCAATCCAGACAGCCTAAATCTGATCAAAGCAATTCTACATGAGAAAATGCCTGACTTATCAGCAGAAACTAGCTGTGAATCCTTCTTGAACAGATGAAAGAAATAGTGAAAATATTTGTATCAATGCCTACAAAGGCAAGGGCTTGGTCTTGCACTCTGCAGACTAGGAATTCATGAATTTTCCACTCAATCCTGCAAAAATAATCACTGAGTGGCATTCGGTAGATTATTTAACCTCCATCTAATACAAGTTTTCCACAAATAAAGTGGGAATTGTAGAATCTGAACACATAATTTACAGCTCTGAGGACTAACAGCATGGCTTGAACCAGGCCTGGTGTAGGTGAAAGGCTGCATGGGATTTCTTCAAGCCATGTCTTTAGTCAGTACCATGCTGTTGAGATGCAAGTTCTGCAGAAGATATGTAAATGTACATTTCAATTTGTAGAGAAGGCATCTCTGTATACCCCCAATATTGGAATAGAATTCAGGCACCATTGTGTTAGCATCACTACCTAATCTGGTTTTCATTTAGCAGTTAATAAAAAGTCATGCTGGAAAGCTCTACTTTCACTACCATTTACTTTCAGACTCTTTTTGGTTCATTTTGCCAGCGTAGTCTAAATGTTTGAGACTGTATATGCAGAAAAGAATTGCAGCTGAGAAAAATATTAAAAACACATTGACAAGCCCTGATTAATTATTAATTTTTTTTTTGGCACAGAGCTGTCAAAAATTAAAAATACTAGAAGCTAAAGCTATGGCTTTAAACCTCAATTTCTGTATTTATTAATGCACCAGGTACAGATTTTTGCAAGACAATGGTCCATGGTCCACAGTCCACTGAAATGAAAGCTTTAATGGGGTTCGGTTGAAGTCCTAAACTATGTATTTTCCACACTTTGCAATGGACACTTACAGCTCAACACCAGACAGCACTCTTGTCTTCCCAACTGGTTTTGTTTATCAAAAAAGCCCTTCCCTTGATAGTTTAGGAATGACTGCGAATCATTTTCCTTGTCATTTGTTTTTTGGTCTGAAATAGGTATTTAATCTGGTATAAAATAGACAGACTCAGTTACTCCCAGTTACTTACTAGTATAAATTCTCCATATCTCACTGAAGTCCAGGGCCTGTTTTTCCTGCAATTACAACAGTGTGTTGTAATTGCAGTGTGATTTTACTGATAAAAGTGAAGAGCTGCATCTGGCTCACCAGTAGCCCTGCAAGTGTGGAAAAGGATTTCTCACAGATATACATCAAATGCTGAGCCAGATTAACACTACTGACAACAACTAGGTTATACCTGCACAGTGATACTCCTGTCAGTCACTCAGAACTACACCCTATACATAACAATACATCTCTGTCAATTATAGTTCAGTAATGTATTATTAAAATACTTTCTGTGGTATATAAAGCAGGAATAAAAACAGTATGATGTGCAAGGGAATAAAACTGTTAAAGATTTTAATTAGCTGAATATTATCGTGAATAGTCTTGATCCTAGAAAATGATGGAAAGATCTCTTTTTTTTCCCTCAGAGCTTTAAGCCTTCCATCTTACTCCTCCTTTGTCAACAGCACTAAAACAGTGAGTGAATACCCAGAAGTAGGTCAGGATTGCTAATATCCAAGGATACCATGTTTCTGTGGTTACCTTAGCGCTCCCTCCCTTTCTCCTCCTCCCTCCCTCTCTGGAACCAAAGCACAGCCCCCATACCGTCACTCCACACCAGTGCTGCATCACCCACTTCAAAACTGGTGCTCCTGAATTACACCCACGCTGCCACAGCGTGTACACCACAGCTCTGGGCTAGGATCCAAACCTGTGATGCCCGTAGAAAGAGCTGTGAGCTGCAGGGTGCCGAGGCCAGGTGCCACACTGTGTCTGTCAGGCTGTCTGTCCTCTGCCATGCTGCATCAGCACCTTCCCCGATGATGGACAGGAGGCAGGGCAAGGGCTGCCAGAGATCAGTACCCTGGGATCCATGGCCCAGCTGCACCTGATGGGGTGCTGGATGGGAATAGGCAGACTGGCAAGTACGAGGACACCCCATCACTGCACAACACCACCCAGAGCCAATCAGAGAAATTAAGTGTGATTCTTCTGTGTCGCTGCAGCCCCTCACGCATGACTGAAGGGGGTTTCTCTTCCAGGCATTCCAGATAGGATGACATAAAATAGACTGGGGCTGTGGACATGGAAACAGAGAGGCAAAGCTTAAGGCATAAACACAAAGCAAATCAAACTGTGGCAGCAGTGTACAAAATGGGCCAGCTCTTTATTTGAAGGCATGAGAAAGGAACAAGCAGGCTGTGCTCAGAAAGACAGGCTTGTGAGATATGACAGCTTTAGCCCTAATTCATCATAGTGTAAAGTTGCTGGAAGTGGGGCTAGGCCACGGGGACTTAAGGGCTCTGCACTTATTCATGTTTGGGCAGGCTTTGTACCAGGCTTTTGTTTAACTGGGATGTTCTTTCCCTGTTTTTTTGATAGGACTCATGGAGTGGTAGAAGAAGACAAACAGCCTGGCAACTGTGGCTCATTTTCAGCGGTCTTATGAAGTACTGTGTCTATTAAACTTGCTGGCTCTAAATCTTGGATATATTTGCCCTTATTTGTTGTTGACACCAAGGTTCATGCCAACCAGCTCTCTTGTCAGGCTATTCAGGGAGCACCCTCAGCAATGGGAGACATGCTGGGCCAAACAAATATGTTTGCAGGGTTTGGATTAGAGCTCCTGCTGGTGCATACCAGCACAGCCCAGCGGCAAATGTTTTAGGACCGTATGGCTTGAAGCAACTGAATTACTGAATCCAGTCATGATTGCAGACTTCATGTAATACTTGTTTAATCCAGAAGGGTCCAGACAGCATCTACTCTACACCAAGCAGTTCCCAGCACTGTATCAGCCACCCTCTGACAGTACTTGCCAAGAATTGTGTGTCAATTTTAACCAGTTTGGGTACCTGCTGAGTTCCAGATTTAAGGAACTTTCCACTTTGACAAATTATCACTTCTCTTCTGTCCAATTTTCCCTTAACTCATATAACCTTCAAATCTGCCTTCCTGTTTTTGTCAGCCCAAAAGAATACTGTTGGAAGTAGTCTTGATTGAAACTGAGGCTGTAAGCATTTCAAATTTTACAGTTACCACGTGAATGGGAGGATCTCCAGGATTTGGGCTAACTGCTCTGCAAATGTGTATAGATCCATCAGCTTTCTACCTATGAACTGATAGCAAAGGATGTAATCAGATAAAGTGGGTGGAATACAAAGCTTTTAGCTCTAGTGGATACATAAGCTGTTCATGGAATTCCAGGCAACGAAACACCACCAAATTACAGCACAAACCATCATCTTTCACCCAATACCATCTGCAGTGAATCAGAAAAATTGTGTTTGACTGAACCTTTATGAAAGGAGTTTAGCTGTCATCTGACAAACACAGAGGTGAATTAGAATTTCATTCAGAAATAATTCCTACTGTTAAAAAGCTAATTATTTTTAGTTTCTCTTTTAAATTTTTCTGGTCAGCTTCAGCTTACAACTATTGTTTCTTATTATGCTCTTCTCCACTAAATTAAGGAGTTTTTTCATACCTGGAATTTTCTCACTGGGAAGTTCCTCACACCATAATCAGGACACTTCTCAATTTTCTTTTTGATAAGCAAAACAGGTTAAGCATTCTGAGTTTTTTAATAAAAAGTATTATACCAAATTATAATCCTATTTTTCTCAAAATCTTTTTGGAACTCTTTTCTGCAACTTCATCATTTTTTCAGTATTCTGTTGAAAATGTGGATGCTCAAGCATTATCCAGTAGCCCACTTGAAATATCGTCAATGGCATTTGCAAAGGAAAAATCTGCACTTTATTATTCCTCTCTCTACTCATCCAAGAATCACATTTAGACCTCCTTTTATATTAACGTCTGTTATCTAATGAGTTGCCAAGCCAATTCTTTATGGAGTTTTATCTGTAAATTGTCCAGATATACTGATTTAAATTGATAGCTAAGTGACATACACCATTTGGCATCTCCAGCTCCTGAAAGTCCAGTAGTCAGTTCAAGAGATCATTTTTCCATCCATATGTCCATAACATCTAGAAATGCAATTGTACATGCCTGTCTGTCTGTCCTCCCTCAGGTCATCCAGTCCATTTTCCCCACCATGCCTCAGAACATTCTGGATCTCTGTTTTCCAAATCTGTACATACAATCTGTAGTGCTAATGCAGCTTTTCAGTTTGCATGGTTCTGGCATTACACACAGTCTCTGCAATTCAGCCAAGATTTCCAGAGAGGATGCTGTAGGCTGCCCATACACAGAGCGTGGGGTAATCCTCTGAGCCCAGGAGGACACGGTGAGCAGGGAAGGAGGCACCCTTCAGACAGAGGAACGCTGAGAGGGAATTGGACAGAGGGCAAAAATCTGTAGCAGCAGCAGCAGACAAAATGGGCAGGGGACAGGCAGACAGGGAGGATTTGCTGTGCTGGTTGCCTTTTTGAGTAAACTTGTCTTTTTTCCCCACCATCAACCTCTGTTCTTCAGCTTGTCACTTAATATATTACCTTTTTCTCCACCCTACTTTCCCCTACAATGTCCTTTCTCCTGCTGCCTTTTATTCCCAGTTGACTCATTCTGACTTAGACTCACCCTCCCCTGCCAAAGCTCTTCACGGAAACAGCATTCTTCCTGCTGCTTTCACGCCCCTCTTTTGGATCCTCTGTGTCACGCCCTTGCCCCTTGTCCTCCTCCTTCAGGATATTAGAGTGTTTCTGGGGTGGGGACTACTTGGATCCGTGTTCACCCGGTCCCTTGTGCAACTGGGCCCCTGCACTTGCTGATTTTATTTTAGCTGCTCTCCTAATAAATGTGACTAATCGCAATAGCACCGTGATGTCTAGTAGGAGAGACTGATGAAATAATTGTCTAGTGGGGATGAAACAGCCAGGCTGATGGTGAAGCAGAGCAGGCATTAGCTGTACCAACCTTACATAACATTGCAGGCTGAGTGAGAAGCACCCAGAAGGAACTCACTTCTTATCTCACCCCTTCCTCCCCCTTTATTATGAATAAGAAAAAAAAAAAGAAAGAAAAAAAGAAAAAAAGTTATATTTCCTTTACTGCTGCCACATGCCTGGGTGCAGGTCCCTGGGCTCGCAGTGGGGCAGCAGGGACAGCTGCTGCTCTGCGCTGGTCAGGACTCGCTCCAGCTCTGATCCCACACGGTTTGCTGGGCACAGAGTCAGGTGTCACTGTTAAAAAATGGTTCTCTGCCTTCTGATTCATGATGGCTTTTTTCCATCTTGCAGTGGATGTGAAATATAATTTGAGTTTCAATATATAGCTGGGGGGGCTTTCTTCTCTTGTTAATTAGTTATAACCCTTGCCTGTACTGATGCTTATGTCGCTTTAGATGGCTGATATCTGCTAACCACCGTTCTGAAAGATTACAAAAGACCCGTGAAAATGAGAATGGGGAGATGGACGG
The DNA here is from genome assembly GCA_013399875.1 of Gymnorhina tibicen. NCBI lineage: Eukaryota > Metazoa > Chordata > Aves > Passeriformes > Artamidae > Gymnorhina > Gymnorhina tibicen. Next base: position 327,979 of record VXAZ01001882.1, on the reverse strand, counting down.
ATGGATGGATGGATGAGGGATGCCTCTATTACAAGGAAGGAGCACAGAATGCTTGGATTAGGGTGAACAGCTGGTGCGGATTCAATAATCAACTGCTCTGAAAGAAAAGCCTATTTTTTCTCATCTCATGGCATTAGAGAACAGGATACCAGAGCTGCCAACCTTACAATTGAAATCTGCCCACACAGAATAGCAAATTCCCCTTGGCTTGCATTTAAATGCTCCTGGCTCAATTATAACTCCATACAGTCTTTAATACATACATGTGGTCTGCATATTATCCTGCAAACACAGCACTGCACTGCTTCTCTCAGCATCTCTGCCTTCATTTTAACACCAAAGGGAGGGACAGGGAGGGGGGAGAGAAAGGAGGACAGAGAGCTTATCGGGTTTACAGCTGCTGCTGAGAATATTGGTTTGATTTTCACTGCTGGTCAGGATTCATTTCCACAACAGGCAGCAGGTTGGGGCAGTGAGTGTTGGTTTAGTAGACTTAGGAGGTCATTCTTCGGGACAGCCCTGTGGGAGTAGCACTCCCCTCTAAGGAGCCAGCTGGCAGCCGGGAGCCATCCTGGTGAGCTGTGGCGTGAGGAAGGGCTTTGACACTTTCAGTTCTCAGTATCCAGAAGGGAACAGCGGAACCGGCACAGGCATCTCCATAGGAAAAATGAGGAGGCTTGTTGGCTGCTGGTTTTCCCAGATATTTTGTTGATGCTAAACATGGCAAGGTTACCAAGACTTTTGCTGACCCCATTGGCAGCGGCAGTAGCTACAATGCAGTCTCCCTTCCCTTCATCGCAGGCCAGCAGCCAGCCCTGGGAGGCCAAAGTAAAGCCCCTCACTTTGTTTCTGCAGCACCTGAGCCCGCTCCTCAAGCTGCACACCTGCCCAGAGGTTCAGCTGTGATCTAGAGAGCAGACAACCACCTGACCATGATGGTGACAAATGGGACAGCAAACAGCTGCCAGGTGGGGCCATTTTTCTTTTCATTCTGCCAGATGTGAATAAGAGGTTAACAGCTCAATACATCACACTTGATCCCATCAGCCAGTATCTTGTCTTTCCAGAAAAGTAGAGGAAATATATGGGTTTTAATACCCTCTTTATTTTGAAAGATAAGGTTAAAAAGAGTGACCAGAACTCTTGTTATCACATAGTTTCGATCCGTAACAGGATACTGAATATTCAAAGGGAGAGAATCCAAAAGCTTGGGCTGCAGGTTTGCAGCCGACCCTATTAATAGCCACATCATATTCCTGTTTATTCTGTGGCCTTTTTTTTAAGGGAAAACACAGCTCATCCCTGCTGCCCCAAATGCAAGGAGAAGACTGGAACGGGCTGCATGAAAATGTGTCAGCCTGGGTCCCTCCTGTGCTTCTTGCAGAAAGGAAAGGAAGATATTAATGCACATGATTTTGTTACATAAATACATGTTGTATCAGGGCCATTTTTAGCATTTGTGGGGGTGTGAAGAACTTCTTCAAGCTGCGTATCTATTTCATAGGATTCAGCTGAACTGAGGAAAAGGACAGAGAGTTTTAAGGTAAACTATCAAGATACATTTATTTAAGCCCACAAAATTCTGTACAGAGCTCCACATGACAGAAACAATATTTCACTAGCATGTCTCTGGCCTCAGTAGTGCTTTTTAATGCTTTGTAACTCAAAGACCTCTTAATATAATTGGATAAAATTAAGGACAAATTTGTTATCAAATTTCAAATATTGTGTCTGCCATTTGTCTTCAGAGAGTTTCAGTTTCTTTAAATTCCAAAGGGCTGCAACACTTAATTAAAATGAAATTTTAAAATCCAGAAATCTAATTTTTAATTTAATCTCCAAGTAATTTAAACTTCAAATAGATAATTTTCTTGTCAGGAAGGAGCCCATTTTTGAAGAAAAATAAAATCTGGGGATAATTTCACAAATCAAGTTCATAAAATACAGAACTTCTCTTGATTTCTGAGCAGTTTTCTATCATCCTTTCCACTGCATGTCCCATTCATCCCTGAGGGGTGCATGGGGCTCACTTCACCCTTTTCATCCCTACAGAAGGTAGAGAGTGAACTGTGGCCCTCAGCAGAACTGTGCCAGCTGGGAACATCTTACACCCAGCCTAAAAATGGGCCCAGGTTTAGCTGTGGGTGTAGGCTCAGGGTGGCTGGGGCTGGTGTGGGCAAAACCAGATTTTTCCCTCCTTCCACACTGCAAGCGTCCAGCTACCAAAGCAGCAAGGAGATCTTCTGAGGGGTCTTGTCTGCAAATGTTTCCAAAAAGCATTTTCTCATATTTTCTCAGTGACCATCTGAGAACATTTTCCTTCTGGAACGCAGTTTTAGGGGACTGTGTTTTACTTACAGGAAGGCATTGCCGAAGGGAAGTCTTCATTGGATTAAGTAGTGCTACATTTTTTGTTTCTCATGATCCAAAAGGATCTGGTTGTTTTTACAGGCTTTTTTTTTTTTTTTNTTTTTTAATCGTTTTTTTTTTTTTTTTTTTTTTTTTTTACGGAAAGGACATAAAAAGCTAACATTTATAAATCATCTGACCTTGGTAATCTGGTTAACTTCCACCCAGTGCCTATCCTCCATGCTTCTCAGAGCTCACCATGCAATCCACATGGCAGATCCCAGCTGGGCCACAAGGTGCTTAAAACTAAAGTGAAGAGAAGAAGGTTAAGGAAGAGAAAGGTTACCTAAATAAGTCTAGTTTAATATATTGCCAGCCTTGATCCATACTATTTTAAAAACATGGTAAAGAATGTCAGTCTTATTTAATAAAATTAGGCAGAGAGAGGACTCCGTATTTTGGGCACTTCACCATTTTAGAACTCAACTTTTCTTCCACAGGGGTCAAGTTTCTCAAACCGGTATTTTAAATTCATTCTGAATCTGCTGCCACCCATGAATTACTGCTGTAAAAGATTAATTTAAAGCCACCCTCTGAACTAGTGGTTTAAGTGGAAAAGAAGTCTTGAATTAATTTCACTGGTTACAATAGTTCTTTTTGGTGATATAATGACAAGAAAGACTCAAACCCCCACTGGGCCCCCATATTTACTCCTCAATGCTCCATTTGCTCATTCTGTTGATGACTTTATCTCAGATTTATTTTGAGGACACTAAACTCCAGATGAAAATCTATCCTGCTGGGAAGGGAAGAAAGCTTTAACGTTATTGCTCAGCATTCATCAAAGGAGACAAGATAAATGCAATACATCATAATGATAAGGATTTCTGGGTGACCCCTTAGACTCTAGAATACAACTTTGGTAACAGTGTAGGAGGAGATTCAGGAATTCAGAAAGACTTCAGAGAGGTCATATTCTGTGGGGAACAATAAAACTGCTAAAACTGTCCTTTACACAGGCTGACTGCCCAAAGCCATGGATTTTCTTTCTGGAGCAGGAAATAAAAATATTTGGGATATGCATCTTGAGCAAAGAGTAAAATTCATTTGCAGTAATAATGCATTCAACATGAAAGAAATAAAACAATGGAAGTCTCATCATTAAGAACACTTGAATCTGGTTCAAAATGAGATACACACTGGAAAGAGGCATCCAGTACCAGCTACAAGGACAGCTGAATGGAGAAACTAATACAGAGACAGAAACCTTTTGTTTCCATTAGAAACATAGAGTATCTCCAAAATGTTTGTTTACTCTAACTGCTTGCCACACAATAATCCCACAAAAGCGCTTTTCAGTGCATGACAGCTGAGACTTAAGAGAAGTTGCAAAAGCCAAACCTCACAAAATGAGTCACTGGGGCAAGTAGGTTAAAAATTAACAAGACCTGTAAACAATAAAACAAATGAAATCGTCCTCTTAGACTGACACTCTGCATTACAAAAGAGAAAGTAAGGAAAATATAGAATGGAAGGAACATGCAGTTCAATGTCTTCAGCATGTGGCTAGGAAGCAGGAAGGGATCAACCTGGGATTTTGTGAAGATTTCACTGAATTCAGTATCTGTAACAGCAGTCCCAGCTCAGACACAATGCCCCTGAGACTGCAGGGAGCCACCACTGTGGTATCACCGGTGCACCAGGCACCTCACCAAAGTATCCTTCTGCAGTCACAGCAGAAGTGGACATTCTGAAGGGTCAGTCAACACGGCTAAAATCTGTATATAACTACCTGTATGTGTACATATGTGTAACGTATGAAATAGAAGTAGGATACTTCAGGAGGTGGCTTTGGCTTTGTTTCCAATGGGCAATTTTTGCTGGTAGCTAAAGCAATGTAATCTTCACCTTCTCTTCTCCCCACTCACGTCAGCACAGGTAGGTAGTTGACAGTGGAGCAATGTTGTGAACTGGGTTAAAAGAAAACTCAAAAAACCCCAACCAGCCAACTAACAAACCAACCAAATTAGCCCCACAAAAATTAGATAAGCCTATAGTTTAGTGGATGAAACAAGTAGTGACCTGATAATGAGACCATTTGTTCTCCAGAGATAAGTTCATCCTCATGGGTTTAAGAATACAGAATCAAATTAAGAATACAGATAAAACAGATACCGAACACATTCCACAGGGCCTTTCCTCAGGGAATATGAAAGTTTGAATGATTGCATGAACAGTTACAGAAGGGAAACACTAAGAATAGGTAAATCCCAAATTCATAGTAAATTTATGAGTATTGGAATGACCTTTACTTACCTTCCTTCATCTCTCATCCTTACAAGGAGAGAGAAAAAAAAAAGTTGATTTTAGTATATTATGTTAGATCTTTTTCAACAGACACAGTGGACTGTATTTTGTTCCTGTAGAGCTACTGCCAGAAAAGGTTATATTTGTACTAATGTGCTGCTTTGTTCCCAGCACTGTACAAGAAGTTACATTATAAGGACACAGACACAGTATTTATTCAATCACTGTAATACATTATATTCCTACTCAGTGATATTTCAACATACTCGCACAGGAGTTTAGGACTGAAAGTTTCCTTAGATAAATATCTTCCTCTTTTTTTCCTCAGGTAACTATACTAGACCAATACCCTAAGTGATAATATATACATATATGTATAGACATGTATTATGCTGTTTTGCTAGGGCTGTACACGCTTGTATGCACACATCTTTGCCTGCTCAAACAGGACCTGCAGCCTAGCTGTATTTGTTAAATCTTTCTGGCTCTATTTGATAAATGCTCCCTTTAAAATCTTTCCTCTATAACATGAAAAGTCAATGCCCTAATTTTAAGTCACCCTTTGAAAGCAAGCCAGCATTCAGATGGATATTGACTCCAGGCCTGCTGGTTGTTCTACAGCAGTGTTTGGAAGGCTGCTGTTCTAATGAATGTGCTAACATTTGATACACACACTAAGAAAATCAATAGCACTATTTTTAAAAAAGCATGCAGCTTTACTAAGTACACTGTCACTACCCCGTTGTGCAAAATTTACTAGAAACCTCCCTATATGACAAAATTGCTGCATCTGGTTCATTTCTCTACTTGCCTGCCAGAATGCATAATACCAGACTTCAAGGACATCCAAAGTCAGCCTCTGAAGCAGAAAATATATGGTTATTTAAGTTTGAAGTGTGTGTGGCAGTCAGTACCTGAAACTCTCATGCAAATGAGAGTTTTTCCGTTTTTCCTCATTTCTGCCCTGCTGTTTGCACATAAGACACCTAGGGGTCCCAACGGTTTTCACATCAGAAGTTCCTGCTTCTGCGGTTTCTGAATGAATTGGGTGACTATGGGCACAGAATAAAATGTTTTTATAATCACTGTTGAATAAATTAATCTCTGCTCTTTAGCTCCTTGTCTTCACTGGACAAATGCACTGCAAAGTTCTTGAGTCTCAGGCTTAGATCTGCTCCAGCCCATCTAAGTCACCCTGTTTTCCAAACAGCTCCTGAAATCATCCAGCCCATGTGAGTGAACAGGCTAAAAACCTGTAAGGGAAAGGAATATGTGTAAGAAGCAAACCCAGATGAAATCCAAATGCAGTATATATTCAAGCACTTCTAGTCACACTGATTTAATTCTAGATCTGGAAATGTGTCTTCTCCTTAAGAAACTATTTCAATGCTGTAGAATGTAGGCTTGAACCAGGGACTAAATATAACACCAAAGAAGTCAACAGTTAAGGCAAGACAGAAGATCAAACAGGTAAAAATCTAACAGTACATTAAACTGTATCTTTAATCTCTGAAAAGTTTCAAAGTTTAGGAACACAAAACTATGTGAATCAATCAAAACTAATTATTTCCATCATTTTACTCTTCAGGGCTAGTTAGTTGCCAAAACATGGCACCAACCTCATCAGATGGAATAGAGATTTCTTTATATGCATTTGTATATGCCTGTAGCAGACACATGTAAGCTGAGAAAGGAGCCAAGCAGCTTCACCAGAGGAAAAATTTAGATTTTTCATGTGGCCCACATGTGCCAAAAGATGAGCTGGTGACCTTGCTCAAGAGAGCATTGGCTGGAACTCAGGAAAAAAAAGGAGAGTTTATGACTTAGGTCTTTCCCAACTTAAACGATTCTATGAGTCTATGATTTTAGTGCAAAAAGTTTCCTTTTTCTTCTAGTTTGAGCAAGCAATGATCATGATAGAAAATATATGACTTGTTTTTTTAAAAAATTACCATATATAATTTCAACACTAGGGCTCCAAAAGAAAATATAATACTGAAATGTTCATATAATGTATGGTATCCTTCCAAAGTCCTGTAGAACTGAAACAGAAAAGACAGAATATTCTTAGCAGAGATTCAGAGGATATTCACTAAATTGAATGTTTGGTAATTCAAAGAATGTTCTTCCCCACAATGAATAATTAGACAGGGAAACTCATTGTCACAGACTGTCACAGTCCATGTGGAAAATGGAATCAAAGTTCAGATTCAAGGGAAGAATAGGCACTTTAATGGGTTAAAAGTACATCATAAGCACAAACTCAAATATAAATTGTGTTCCATGAAATATTTCACCATGGGGGATTACGAATGAGATTTTCTTGGTGGTAGATTACTACTGTTGCCCTTCTGTGCTTCTTCTTGCTTTGTCCTCCTAGATGCCTGGTAGGTGTCCTTGCCAGAAAAAGTACAAGGCTATCTAGGTCACAGACACCAAGTCATTGCAGCAGCTCTACCTCTTCAAAACATTGCTCTCTCTTTTGAGAAAGGGATAAAAGCACAGGAAGTTTTAACAAGTGGTTCTTGCTTCTCTTACAAGAGCACTGAGAGGCTCTGGGCTACGCTGTTCTGCAGGCCGCCCACAGCACCACAGAAACAAGCATGGCACGTGAGCAAGCCTGGCCACAGCTGCACCAGTGCCTGTGGCACAGATGTGCACACAACCTGGAGCAGCCAGCACAGCCAGCAGGCACAGCCTTCAGCCTTGTGGGCATCTTGAACTGCGCCTGTGTGAAAGCCTGGGCTGAAATCTCCTGCCTTGCTACCAGTGGTAGTGAGCTTAAAGCTGTGATGGCAATGCCCAGTGCTGCAGCAGTGAGCTGTGGCATGCTGTGATCCTACCTATCTAAATGTCATTATCCCCACTTTGAAAAGACACCTAGGATAAAAGAGGAAATGAACCAAATTACCCAATTTATCTGTATATTAGGTGAGGAATCGATCCCAGTGTTCTTAGGCCCAAGTGGACTGCTTTAACTCCACATTCCCTCCTACAGAGACACTATAAAATTAGACTAAAGTGGCCTCTATGCATTTATAAATGTCTTATACTGGGAATGCAGAGAGGAAAAAGACTATTCTGCCCTTCACACATAAGCAGTATCATGTAAACAGTAAAGAGTGGGAAGGCAATCTCCGCTACAGGCCTTTCTAATGAAACTGTACTTGTGAAGCTAGAATCCAATAAGGAATAGGCAGGAGAGCACAGGAGAGGATCTATAGATCCATGGCTCATTCTGAACCCACATTATTCAAACTAAAACAGTAACCTTGTGCAAGAAGTCCAGAGGCTGGTGACTGAAAAAGCACCACACACTGTTGCCATGTGAGCAATGGTCAGTGAAGTGAGAGGAAGCCTGTGGAGGCAGAGCATCCATGAATGTGATGGCAGGATGGAGCAGCAATGAGGTCTGCAGGGAAATATATCTGTAGTTCACTGTGCTACCACAAACTCAGCTCACTGAGCTACCACAAACATTTGCTGAATTCTTCCCCACATTCTTCTGTCTCATAGTATTTAATCTGCCTCACTAAATAAAGTCCTTCACCAAAAAGTCAGGATATTTCAGATTGTTCTGTGGGCTGGGGATCACACAGGGGTATCTAGCATATAGATATTAGGTTAGCTTCTGGGCAAGTATTCATCAGGTCTAACCTGATAGAATACCAGCTGTTTTTTCTCTTCAGCTGACATGCCTCTCCACATATAAGTGATATAAATGCCCGCATTTCTGCCAAATCAGTAGGCAGTATCACTTAGCACCCAGAACATGGGCTCTACCGACTCTTTGAGCTTCTTCTGCTCCTAAGGCAGTTTGTTCAATCATGATTCATTTTAAGTAGATGATTTCCACCATGCTGGACAATTTCTTGGTTTTTATTACATGATCCCTCCAACTACAGGGGATATTTTGACACCATGCAAAATTTTGTTATGTGCATGGATACGTCCTGCAGGTTGTAACTATCCCTCTGGATTTATGATAATCAAGGATGTTCCAGAAAGGGAAGAACTTCATTATTTATGGGCTCAGATTTTTATAAGAAGTATATTACTGCTGATAAGTGTTTCTCTAAGATCTGATACTTTACCCATTGCTGCAAGAGAACTAATAATACTGGAAGGCATTAATCTGTCTTACTCAAAATTGTTCTGATTAAAGCACTAAGAAAATTTCCTTCGGGCTCAGTTAAGACCCTTTGTAGAGTGAAACACGTAATGAACTGTACCTAAAGGAGGCCTACAAGAAAGATGGAGAGAGACTTTTTACAAATGCATGTCATGATAGGACAAGGGAGAATGGTTTTAAAATAAAAAAGGAGAGTCTTAGATTAGATGTTAGGAGGAAATTCTTTACGGTGAGGGTGGTGAAACACTTGAAAAGGTTGCCCGGAGAAGCTGTGGAAGCCACATCCCTGGAAGTGTTCAAGGCCACGTTGGATGGGGCTCTGAGCAACTTGGTCTAGTGGAAGGTGTCCCTACCCATGGCAGGTGGGTTGGAACAGATGGCATTTAAGGTCCCTTTCAACCCAAACCATTCTATAATTCTGAGTTATGAGATGAAAGTAACAGCCATCCAATGCAATGGGCCAGCCTCTGGTCCCAACGATGGGTTGAGCAGAGGGATTCTTCAGTCAAAACCAGCACAACTTTGATGTGTGTCTGTGTGAGGGAAAAAACAGCAAAACCTGCCCAAACAGCAGTGGGCCATGTTGCAAGAACATCCCCAAGGAATCAGCAGGAAGGTCTATGGCCACAGAATACAGGGAGATTGGGGTTGTGAAAATGGCTTAGGTGCTTTTTATTTCTATTAGAATTAGAAAAACAAGATTCTGAGGTCATTAGCTGTAAATAAAATGCTTTTTAAAAAGATTAAATCTCATTGGAAACTTCCAAAGGAAAAAAAAAAACCAAAATTCTGAAGGCTCTGAATATTGACTAGCCACTCAGAGGGTCAATGGTGCCAGAAGGACAACTGGTCACATCCTCCTGCATGTGTTAGAGGTACTTCTAGCTGGCAGCCCTTTCCCCTGGCACCTGATGGTGAAACAGCTGTCAGTGTAGGATACCAACTTGCTGTTAGGTCCTGTGGGATTGATGGAGCATGGGCTGCGTCAGAGTGAGCAGGATGACAGTTCACATCTTGTTCCACAGGCTGATTGTGGAATATAAAATCTTCAGGAAAAAAAGAAAGGCCCTATGTTTGCTGTATGTGAGATGTTTTAATTTGCACAAATGCAAGTGACAGACACTTTGGAAGTTTCCACTTTGTATTCTGCTTTCATCTTAATTAGTTTTAACTTGTTCTTCCAACAAGGGGTAACTCACAGAACACCGATCAAGAGACGAAAACTGCAGTAGTTCTTATAGTCCCTCTCACACTAAGAAAGGTATGCATGTAGTGGCATATCATCTCTAATGACCAGGTTTCACAGAAAGAAGTGAAATTCATTTTTGTGACAGTTAAGGAAGGCTACAGCAGGATCACACACAAGGTGAATTAAGCCACTGGATGCCTTGAATCTGTTCCCCACAAACTGTGATTGACACATGGATGCTGGTTCTTCATAAGTCTGAGCCCATCTAACTGCAGAATCCTCAGGCTTAGCTCTTCTCTGACCAGCTCCCATGAATTTCGACATTCCTCTTTGGCCTTTTAAAATTGAAGGTGAATATCTTTCTGCAAGTTAGGCATGCTGAAATGCCAGGGTACTGGAGCTGGTTGGTGTTGGAGCTGTTTGAGGACAGAGGTAGGGTCCCATGGCCAGGACACAGAGAAGAACATGATGACCATGGCAACTAGCTGGTACAATAGCTGAGGTGCTTGTCGAATTACAGCCAGAACAGTGAAAAGCAGCAGTTTTCTTTCTGTGAAATGAAAGTGCTGATGCCAATAATAGAGCAACTAATAGAGAGTGGCAGCTTCTCAGGTGGCTTTCCATGACCCAAACATCTGCTGCAGAAGTGTGATAGAAGCAAAAAGTGACTTGGTCTGACTAGCATCTAAATTACTTTTGTATTAACTGGCCAAACTTCTTGCAAGACATGCTTGCTTTTTACAGAAAAGCATGTAGTGAAAGACAAGCAATTCTTTTTTCAAGCTGAAAAATATAGTCGCTGCAAGTGGGCACAAGTGCAGATGAAGCAACCAGCACCAGGAAGCATTATACCCCCTGCCAAAGAGCCCCTCTTCCTATTTATTATATGTTGAAACAAGTTGCTCTCTGCAAGCTCCATTTCAGAGCCTAGAGGTAGGTGCAGGATTGATTGGCATACTGTGACAGTGCCAGTGGTATGGTGGAGGAATCCTGACACTGTTGTTTTGCCTCAGACCAGCCCTGCCAAGTGTGGAAGGACAGGATTTCAAAAATGGTGGGCACTCACAGCTAGTGCCAATGGCAGGTCAAGGTGCAGCTGCCCTGTGGCTCCCGGTGCTGGGTCCTGAGAGCATCTCCTTCTTCCCCCCGACAAGCGCTACCTGGTCAGCCTCTCCATTTCCAATTAAACAGAATATTCTGTTTACAGTGATGTTCACTACAGCTGTACATGTATTTTGGACCTCTCTACTCCACAGAAACATGGCAGTCATCCCCTAAATGAATCTAACCCTTCAACAGCCTTCTTGGGTAGATACTGTGTCATCAGCTTTCCCAAGCAGAAATCAAGTGCTTTGCAACTGAATGCCCTGCCAAGGCACAAGCATGTCTGTGGCACAGAGCAAGGAGAACCAGCTATGCACCAGCAGGGCAAGGACTCTGCTGTGTCACCAGGGCATCATAGCCTCCTACAGCCCCTGCTCCTGTGCCCCAAGGGTCAGCCCCACGCTGGCTCTGCCTGCAGACTTCAATAAGCCTACTGAGATGTACCAGAATGGGATTGGCCTTTGCTTTCTTCTATCAAATGGATGTAACAGCAACAGAAAAAATGCACAGAGAGGATTTTCTGGCCTGTCATCTAAGCAGAAAAGGAACAGGAAAAAGAGAAGGAGAAAGTAGAGTAACAGAGAGGGTCAAAATGAAAGCAAGCAGGGAAGATAGGGTGGAAACATACTTTCGACTTTTTGGCCCACGTTCCTCACTATTTCAGCAACTGTATCATGTAAATCTTGATCTCAGACTTGTTTGACTTCTCAACCCTTCCACTCTCACTGGAAAGCTGTTTTGGAATCTCACTCCTCTCATTGCTAGAATCCTTTTAATTTCCAGCCTAATTTTATTCATGAATATGTGTCCACATCTTCTTGTGGAACTTTAGGCTATAGTCTTAACTACAGCTTAAGCAGTTCTCCCTGGATGTTAACCTCACAATACTGGTTTTATGCTTAGCTTGTCTCTGTGTCTGATCTGCTGCCAAACACCTGATAACAAATACACGTACAGACAGGACATTCCCTGGTCAGAAAGGTGTCCCTCTGCCTAGCAGCTGAATCACACAAACCCTCTTGAAGCTCTGATCCAAGACCCTGATCCCAAGAGCTAGAAGATAGGGCTGACCTTTGCAGAAGCTTCCTCTGGATCACATCCATCATACCTTAGCAACCTGACCACCTCCTTCCTTCCCACTCACAACCTGCCTGGTGCAGAAAAGGGTGTGCAAATGTTGTGCAGGACTGTTTTACTAGACCCAGACTCCCTGGTATGTGCTGTAACACCTGGGCTGGAGAAACATGCACAGCAAATTTACTGCCCAGCCACACGCCACCTGGGCTCCATGTGTGTGATGAGTCTCACATGAGGGACACCCCAGCCACATGTACACATGCAGAAAAGCTGCTGAGTCTGTCTGCAAATCCCAGTGAATCTTCTGGGGTTTCTGGACATCTTACTCTGGATGGAAAAGGAGGGTTTGTCCCTTGGAATATCAGAAATCTTCCTCTTAGACTACCTTTGCTTGGTTACAGAAATAAGTGTTTCATAAATACAAATCAGGAAACAAGTAGGAAATAAATAATACTGCTTTAGAAAACCCTACAAATATGAAAATTACCTAATCCTTATATTCAAGCCTTATTAGGGGACCAGAGTGATATATAATTGCTCTGCTGCCTGGATTATCTGATGGAGTAACGCTCGGAAGTACTGCTTGCCAGCTGCATACATAAACCTGGTTTATCACATCCCCAGCAAAGTAGATTATGTTTTTGTGGTGCCCTTATCCACGTATTCGATCAACAGGGCCGCATTACCTTCCTCAGTGACCTTCATGTTGCTCTTCCAAATTAAACAGCCTTGCATTAGTCTCCAGCTCTAGCTGAGGTACTGGCTGCAGTACGAGTGGTGCGACCTGGGGAGGAGCTTTGTGCTGACATCAAGGTCAATTACCTCAGAAGAGAGAGGAAAAGCCCGGAAGAAGAGACCTTCACCTTGAACCTGCTGTGCATGACCAGGAAGGCTCAGCTGCTCTAAGCACTTTGTGCTGCTACAAGTGGCATCAGGCACCAGAGAGAAAGGGAAAACAAAGAGCAGAGTGCCTCCAGTGCTGCTCTAATTGAGCAGTTAATTAGGTGTGAGCTGAGGTGGATGTGTTGCTGCAGTCTGTGGGTCTGAGGTCCTAGTCCTAGTCAAAACAAGGGCAAGGGTACTAATTTTGGCTCAGTTGGAATGAAGCTGGAAACTTATGATTTAATCTGGCAAGATTTTCTCCAGCATTGAAGGACTTTACCAGTTTCACAGGTGATATGAACCTGTGTTATAGTAACCCGTCTCCTTGATCTCATTTGGCATTTCAAACGCTGTCAAGTCTGAGGGACTTCTGTGTTTTAATCCATCTGTCTTTGGCAGCCTATGGTTTCCCCAAGACAGATTTCAATTCCTGGACAGGCCTACTCAGAGACCCTTCCTGCTTACCTTAGTCCTGAAAAAATGGCAAAGGGAAAATGTTCTCAATTTTACAATATTTTATCATGTGTTGAATAAAGAGGTATGTATTTTAACTAAGCCAAAAATATTTAATGTTTAAGTTTGCAATTATTGATAACTATCTTAAGACAGAAATCCCTAGATATTTTAAAACCCTAACCATATTGTCCCAGCTGTGTTATCCATTGAGAATATGATACAGCTATGTAAAGCTTCTATGACTGCTAAGTGTATTCAATTATCTCTGCTAGTTTTGTCCCCCCTCCCACACTCTCCATTCATTTCAGTGTTCACTAAATATTTTAAGCTTGTTAAGTGAGTTCATGCATGCATTACAAATAAGCACTTTGGGAAAAATTTATGGCTATTTTATCCATCTCAGTGTATGGGCATGAATGTACCACTAATCTGCACAGAGCTGCGAGACATTGTCCCTTTTCCTCTTACCCTCCCCCTTCAGGAAAGAAAAAATCCAAACTTTGGAAAACGGGTCATGCGAACACAGGGATTTCTATAGGGAGCCCATGGAACAATACGTGCATTCGCCAGGCATACTGGGCTCCCATTGTCTCCTCTTTCAGCACATAATAGAGGCTTTGCCAGTGGGGAGGCTAAATGGGGAACAAAAGGATGGACAGTAAAGATGATGTCGGCAGAAAGTGCAAGAACCTCCTTCTGCTTCTGTTTCTTTCAAAGGCTTGAAAGTGATAGTGTGCATAGTAATTCCTCTCCATTGTGGTGTACGTAACGTTTATATTCATGCTATGCTTGCTAAAGAAATGCTGCCTGTACAGCAGAGAGGTCTGTACACATGCTTTTATCCCACCGGCCCCTTGGAGTTCAAACAGTATGGCATCCATGTGTGGGGAGCAAAACACCAACTCTTATGTTAACGAAGATTACAGTGAAGAATGGAGGGATGAAAGCCTGGCTGCTCACCCACTGACAGCGATTGGGGGATTTTCCCTTACAGCAGCGAAGTACCCAAATATGGCTAAGTTTCATCAGAACTTTCTTTACCATCCACTTTAGAGGTTTCACAACTGGGCTGGAAAATTTACATGGAGATAAACCCTTCAGTCAGGCCTCAAACAAATGTAAAAATGGCTGTTATCTGTTTGTGAAAGCCCCAGAGATGGAACTACTAAAGCTGTGCAAATACACATATGAAAACCTACCTAGTTAGAGATGGTATACATACAGAATTGCACAGAAATCAGAGAGTTAATTTATCCCAGCTGATAACTTAGATTGTGGAAATGAACACAGCTTTTCTTTTCGAGCACTTTTAAGCCACATTTTATCAATTTGAAGCAAAAGAATAATTTTCTGTCAGTTTCTGTGAGATGACTCAAGAAGTCTGTAGAGAGGTGATCAGTTCCCTTTTACTTCCAGAAGATTCTTCCCCCAAGGATTTGAAGTGGCAGTGGGCAGCAATGGGAGTTCTTCCATCCCTCTCTCCATCAGTCTCCTCCACAAACTGTAAGTTGTAAGATTTTAAACACTGATATTGCTACAAGTGAAGAAATAAAAGACGCTACAGAAGTATCACTTTTCAGACCATTCATCAGTCCTCAGTATATTTTTGGTCTGGGAAAAAACCCACCTACATTAAATCTTTTTTTCCCTTGACCTTTGTTTTCAAAATGCTTCATAACAAGATCCATTCCAAGATCCATCTCAAGAATTCCTTGAAACCTATAAAAATCATCTTCCTCTGTTTAGAGTTGGGCACTAGTAGGAAGATGGAGTGGTTTTAACCCGTGTGCCCTCGGTGTCTCCACCCCAGGCTAACAGTGATCTCCTGAGGATGCCGTGGTGGCCCTGCGTAGAGCAGACTCACAGCCTCCACCTGTGAAGCCACAGATCTGAAAACTGGTTTCACAATGGAGAAACCAAAGATTGCAGAGGGGCTGGGATATCTCTTTCCTCACTCCAATTGGCCCCTCCAAGGAAAAAAAGGTAGCCCATGGAGAAACTGGCAGCACTGCCAACACGCTACCTATCGTGAGCATTAAACCTGTCTTAAACAGAGGAAATTAATATCAAGCACCTCATTTGAATGGCATCTTGTTTAGGAGAAAAGCCAGGAAATAAAAAGGTTGGTTTGCTCTGCTCATCACTCACATGACTGTGCCTTTTGTTTTTCAGCCTGATGAGAGGCAAGGATAGAAAATCAGCCCCAGCTCTGAATTTCCTGGCTTTTGTCAGTTGATGTTACACCCATAACATTATTCAAACGGGGGGTTTTGTGTGTAACAGATAAATGTCGACAAAGCCCTGTCTAATGCCTTTTAGGTTGCTAGGAAACCTGGCTCTGTAGCCACCACAGAGATATCTCTGGCTAGGGGCTTAGATAAGCTCTGACTTGTTTTGATTAGGTGAGCTTTATTGCAGAAAAGACAGCAGCATGCTTGACATCGTGAAAATATGACCCGATTACAAACCCAGGGCACAAAGATCATTTATTGCTCATGATGGCATCCATGGGAAGACACTTAGAATACTTTTTTAGCCTGCCAAATCACTTCTCCCCAGAAAAAGCCACACCTCCTAATTAAGGTCTCCTCTGTCCCCTAGGACTTCGGGCTGCTGCTGCTAACACCTCTGTGTTAGACCATACTGAGGTGAAAAGTCATTTTCAGCCTGGCTTAATTTCACATGTCAGGAGAATGGGGGTATTTGTGGTCTGGTGGGCAGCACAGATAACTAAGAACTAGACTACCTGCCCTCTGCTCTCAGCTCTGCAATTTAATGATTGTGCTTTGAAAATAAATTTGAACAAGTTGTTCCTGTGGCAGATATTTATGCAATGCCATTAATGGAGGGGCTAGAGGGAGTGAGCCCCTCTGCTGTTGCTCATGGTGACCTGAGATCTGCTCAGGGGTGCTGAGGCTCTTCCCCTTTCTGACCCTGCCTGTCTCAGCCTGCTTATGCTGATCTATGCCCTGCCCTTGCAAACGACGAGCCCAACAGGCATTTGGTGAAATGGTGGAAGCTCCATGCCCTCCTCATAAGTGGTTTCTGCCCTTCACCTCCCTACTGATAAGAAATTTTTGCCTTTTTCTACCTTGCTGCAATGCAAGAACCTTGCTTCTTGTCTTGTCCACAGTATATATAACAAACAGGTTATCCCTTCCACTCTGCAGCGCCTTTTATATATTTGAAAACAGTTCTCCTTTCTTCCTCAATCAACTTTTCTCTGAACAAAACAACCTAAACTTTCTCCGTCTTTTCTCACAAAGCCTATTTTCCCTAAGCTCTTTAACTGCATGGTATATTACCTGTGAAAGCAGGGCAGGTATTCTGCAAAGCTATCAATGAAACCAGCAATATTGAAGTGAAAGCACCCTGGCCACAGACTCAGTCATACTGTACCTGTGAGCTATGCACTTTCTGTCCAGATTGCTGGCAATAGCTTGGGATCACATTATCTGCTCTTTAATCAGAAAGGCATGAGACAGGCACCTGGAACAGTCAAAACTACTTGACAGAGACCCTGGGTTCGTGCTGAGGTGTAAGTAGAACTCAGGACGTTCAGTTTGGTCTAAGTTCACCTTACATATTCACATTTAATAAAGTGCATGGCTCAGTGATACACTCTTGTGTGACAGACATACATTGTACCAGTCAGAAGAGACAACCAGCTGCATTACTAATGAAGTTTAAAAAAGCTCTCCCTCAATTCACACCCAATTACATGAAAGGTTTAATTCACAAAGAATGTGTAATCTATCCATAATCATAGCATTTTAAAAGAAATTTCTGCTCATCAATCTATCTCAGGTAAAGCTATTACAGGAGCTAAAATATGATCCAAATGGTGAAAACAATCAGGCTCTTTCCAGCTAACTGGGAAAGCAAGTCTCAGAATAATGAATGCTGTGCTGAGAACTCTGTGGTTGAAGTGTTTCAGTTGGGAGAGCTTGGTACAAACAGGTACTTTCCAAACCATTCAGTATATAGGTTAATATTAACATTAGGCATTGCACATTGAATTCAACAGTCTAAGAAGCAATGATCTGGTACGCTCCCCTGCACTCATGACTGAGCCTTGGGTTTGTGTACTGCGTTCAAACACACCAGTACGTCCTGTGACCCTGCTACGAAGGTGACAAAAAACCCTGTTTACACTGTCTTTGCAGCTCACACCTGGAGCAAGCCCTGGTTCCCTGGCAGCCTGTGCGGCATGGCCTGTGTCCCTCAGGAACACACAAACCATGACCAAACTGCAGTGCTCTGGGAACTAACCTGGCTTCTTAGCAGCCTCCACTGCTGTCTGCAACTGTGAGGTGAGCATCTCCTCACTCTCCCAACACTGATGTCAGAATGCACTTGCCCCAGGCATGGCAGATGACCACACCTGCATCCTCCTCATAAAGTGACCAAGCCAAATAAAGGAGTGTGGAGGCTGCTGCAAAAACACACTGCTTGCTTCCGCTCTGACCATGTCTGCTGCCATTGCTTCCTCAGTACATGATGTCAGTCCCACCACAGGAAACCTCATGCATTGGGGTGCCAGCAAAGCCAGCTCAGGCTAGGGCTATGGGTGGCTACATACAGATGCCTGTTAGAGCCAGTCTTGGCCAGATGGTGTTTGTTGCCCCAATTATATTCCTGGCTCTTAACTGTCAGCCAAGCTGTGACGTAGCAAGTTGTTATATGGAAGTGTTTGCAGGGCCTGGATGTCATTGCTGGCAAACAAGGACAGGAGGCTGCTGTTGGAAAAGGCTGTGCGTGTGTGTGTGTGTGTGTGTATGTTAGTAGTACCCAAGGCATGGGGTGAGGTGAGTCTCTTGTCCTGGTGCCTGAGCTGCCCACCTCTGCTGGATAATGGCTGAATCACACAGCGTATCTTTCCTAAGCACAGTTGTAGCTAAACACATCCAATTGCTCTCATCTCTTCAGTAAGTGTAACTCAGACAAGACACCTACCAGAGCCACAGGCAATGCCAGAAGCACGGCTTCATGCCTGGGGCCCCTCCACTTGTCCTAAGCATGGCAATGAAGATGGAAGGGGTGAATGAATGGCCTCAGAGAGTCTCATCTGTTGCAAGGCTTGTTAAGGTCCTAGACCTCTCAGACCCAGCAAGATGCTCAAGTCCCAGGTGACAGTGCAACACGGAGCTTACTGATACGGCATATCAGTCCTGAGCTGGTGTAGTTCATAATAGATAGAGGCATGTATGCCAAGCTGCTCCAGCATAATCACTGGCATCACAGCTCTTTACATGCACAGCCTTTGTTTTGATCAATTTGAAGTCAAAGTACTTACTGCTGCAGGCCAAACCCACAGCATGAACTGGCCTCAGTTATGTGGTATGTGGAGATCCTGGAAGTGCTGAATATGGAAGTCCTGAAATACTTTTTGCACCCAAAAAGCTTTTAGATTTTTTTATTCAATAAAAATTCCAAGTAGTCAAATAATAAGAGGATTGATATAGAGTTCCCCGGGTTTTGAGACCAGGGCCAAGTACCATCTGACTACAGATGGACTGCACGGATGTGCTCAGAGTCATGGATTGTTTTCACAAGGTCTGAGAGGCACAGGTACAAATTTTGCAGCTGTACTGTGCACATTAGCGGTTTTGGCAACTGCATGCATGCTCTTACAACTCTACAGATGACAGCAAAACCTGCATCTCGATGATACAATGGGCTCTGCTGTATTTGAAAGGACCAACATGACCAACTGACCCACATGACCAACTGACTGTACTCTTTGGCATATATCATCCCTCCAGAAAATGCAAATTCCTTGGATTCACAGGCACACAGAAAATCAGTATTGCCTGTGTACTCTCAGATGTGTTGCTGTCACGGCCTCTCTCTCAACTCACTCAAATGAGATGCCAATCACTTGCTCCCCCACTTGCCCTCCCACTTCCTGCTCCAGGGGTGAAGTTGAGAATTATGTGAAAAATCTAAAAATCATGGGTTGAAATAAGAACAATTTACTGGAAACAGCAATGAGATAAGAAAATTAACAGTAATAGCAACACTATTAATAACAAAAGTGTGCAAACAAACCCGGTGATTTACATGCAAAATACTCACTGAGCCCAACCTGACATGACCACAGCCAGTGGCACCCCACCCCAACTGCTCCATCTGCCATGCTTGCTTCCAACTGGAAACCACATCCCTTCTTCTCAGAAGTCCCTTCTCAGAGTCCCTTTCCCCAGCCCATGACATAAAATGGTATCAAATAACACAGTATCTTGGCCATACCCTTATGCTGATCTGGGCCAGAACCAGGACAGTTTCCCAGACTCATTTTGAATTACCTCACCTAAAGAGCTCAGGCAGCAGAGAGATTAGTTGTCAAGAAGATCACAGCATTAAGAGGGAATGTCCCATGTCCACTGTTCAGGTCTTCCTTCTCTGAACTGAGTATATGAACGTGACTCAGTAACAGACCACATACCTTCCATACAGTTTTCACAGCTCTTAAAGATGGCACCTGACACAGAGTAAATGGCTGAAGTTCAGCTGGAGTCAGTGAAAAGTTTGCCCAATTTAGAAATGGAGTTCTCCTCAGGGACACCAGCCAGACCCATTCAAATTTGAGAAAGCATATCTCATTTGCACGCTTTCAGTGTGTCTGCTATTACTTTTGCCACAAGGCTGAAGTTTTTAATGAGATTAATGATCCATGGGTCACTGTGACCAGTGATTGATGAGGTTCTCAGCAAAATCAATTTACTGTTTCTTTCCACCAAGGGTTGCTGCCACCCTTCTACATCCCAAAATGGGTCACAATTAAGACGATGTAGTTTGATCTGGTTTTCCCTGACCAGACACTTCAATTCAGTGCCTGCAGTTTGTTGAATACGGTTTTCCAATAAGCTCAAGGGAGCCTAATGGTAGCAGTGCATTAACCCACCAATGCCAAGTTGCAGTACTGGGTATCAGGCTATGCAAATGAATTAAATTAGATCTTGTTTTCAAAGGGTATCATAAGCTGTCCCTTGAGCTTTATGTGCTTTTGGACATAATTTGATACATTAACATTTAATTTCTGCCAGGTGGGGTTCACCTTCCTCTGAGGTAAAGAGCTTACAGTGTGACACAGATCTTGTACCTCCATCCTTCCTCTGCTAATGATAAATACAAGATCCGGTTTCTCTCTCCCTTCCCCCACTGTTTTCCTCCCACAATATTTTAAAAATCTGACAATAATGTGGAAAAGAATGTTGCATGGCTCAGTTTTCACTCAGTGACTCCCAAATTATGTTTGCTACCTTGATGTGCCAGTGCTGTTGGGAGCCGAGCAACAAGCCTGGTTGTACTGCTCTCCTTCAAGCCCATACTGCTCTGGGACAGCTGCTTTACCTCGATCCAAATGTAAGAACAACTAAGAGGAGACTTTTGCCCAGTCGTGGACTTCTGCTGATCCCTTCTGCTGGAATGGGATTTGGGGATATTACCCAGCCCAGTGTGGATATTTGCCACGTGTAGGCCCTCAGGACAGTTCATAGCTTTGCAGCTTACCACAGTTTGATTAATGAAGTTCCAAGTGACAGGGGACATAACAACTGCCAGTATTTAAGATCCCAGGTTTTAAAGGTCAGTAGGGACCACTAGCCTTTATTATACCAGAAGCCAAATAGTTTAATCCAGTAAATCCTGTCTCAAATTCCTATCTTGTGGTCAAGCTGGAGCATATATTTCCAGGAGCTGCTCCAAACTCAGTTTACAGATATTATTTTAAAAGAGGTATCCCACTGAGCTCTCTGTGTCCCTGTAACCCTTCTTGTGTGCAGCACCATGTGAGGCACACATCTCCATTCTTACAGTCAAGTTTTGTGTAAAACATGGCTGGTTTCGGTTAGAGCAGCATTATTTGCTGAGGGTTGCCAATGTGTTCTGCCTTGCTTAAGTCATGGTTTTATGATGTAAATTAGACAGATAATACTGTCTATAAACCATACTGCATGATCAGATGGCAGACTAAGCTTAGTGAGATAGAGATTTCCTTTTTAATTAAAACTGCAACGCTTCTGTGTGGTGGATTAACACTGGGTCACTGGAAGAAGTGAATTAAAGTAGGATCTGAACAATGAGGAAAAATTGCTCAAAAATGGCCACTAACAGCATAACAACTGTGTCAATTACCAATGTCTTCCTTGCAGGACTGCTAAGATTATATTATGTTAACCCTTACCATTCCTTAAAGATAGTAAAATGTCATCCGTGTTTTATTGGTATGAAAATTGGGATGTGGAAAGTTAAAATAATAATGAAATCATATCTGGCTTCTTTGGTCCTAACCTTCATCTTGACATCTTTGCTTTTGGAAGCACCTGGTAGCCAGGACTCCCACCAGTTCCTGTGAAAGTTGAAAGATTTTTTCAACAGCTCCAGAAATCCAGCCCCAGTAGCTCTTTTTAGGTAAATCATGTTTTTCCTTCAGAACGTGTGCACTCAGCAGTTAAGCTGCCATGTGAACACAGAGCTTTAATTCTCACAATATCCAGTCCTTCTGGCCAGCTTGTCCCAGAAGACTGTCACTAAGCAGTGCTGCAACAGATGTCACACTTGCACAGATATATCCTGGCTTTTCAGTGAAAAGAAAATTTCCTTTTCCCTAAACTCTACCAAGCTACAGGTTCTTGATTCAGACTGATGCAAGCCCACCTTCACATAGGCCTGAAGATGAATTTCTCCTTATTAAACTACCTTTGCTGTTCATATGACATCTGCTAACAAAGCTGAGTATAGTAGATGGTTAACTCCAAATCTAAAACTTGCACTTGAATTTTTTCGCTAAAATACTCTGCAATTAGACATAAGCTGAGTAAGGCAGAGACTGCAGTACTGTATCACTAGGAAACATGTAAGGAGAAGAAATCTGAGCCAGCCTTGTTTCACAAAAAAAAAGAGCAGCTGAGATACATACCTGAGAAATACAAGGGGAACTAAGAAATCCTGAATCAGCTGCTCACAAAGAACAAAACTATTATAATTAAATTTGCACATGCATATTTACAGATTAGAAATACAATGCCTAACAATTCTTAAGCAAATACCATCTTTCTTCCAGAAAAAATTGTCTGTTAAAAAAACCAAATCCAATGTGGTTACAGATATTACAAAACAGAGCAGCTATTTGGTATTAAACCTCAAGAAATAGTCAGATATTTCTGTGCTGGCACAAAAGAAATAAAGAAAAAGAAAAAGCATAACCCTNGGGGGGGTGGTGCACGAAGGAAATGGACTGAATTAATCACCTACAGTTTCCTCCAAAAGTGACTTAATCCTGCTCAACCTTCTATATGAGACAACCTATAGGAAAACCAGAAAGCCTCTAATACTCAGGCTGCCAGGTCCTTGAAAGGAGGCTGAATTTAATTTGAATACTTTAACAGCACAATGGCATCCTCAACCTTAGAGAGGGCCTCTAGGCAGAGGCAAGGTTAGTTTATAACAATAATAAATAAAATTATGCTTACCCCTTCAAGTACCTCAAAGGAAATTAATTTTTAGTTTTTTAGAGTAACTGTGAACGAAAACCACATTAAGCACTATAGACTACATTTGAGACTAGCGCAAGCAATGCAGCTATCCAGACATTCAGGAATTGGAAAGAGAGCCCTAAAAAGCATGCTTTGCCACCAGCTCTCCTTGTATCCCCTATTACAGAAATCCAGGAGATTGCAGATGCAGGCAGGCTGAGGGAGGACCCAAGTCTCCACCTGCGATTACCTACCCCCATCATTTTATGCCAGTAAACTCTGCAATGCAGCAGTGAGTACTCTGCACTTGGGTAAGTGTTTGCTTGTCTCTCGATGTCTGTGCCAGTGAACGTGTGCAGGCAGCAGGGAGCTTTAATAAAGCAAACTCCGCAGTAGACTGCAGAGCAGGCTGATTAACAGTTTCGGTGGTACTGGGGAGCGTGGCAGAACACTCTGCCTCCCCTCCTCCACTCAGCCTTAAACCTGATAGATCAAAGCTTTGACCAGCATCAGGTGGGTAAAACACAGTTCATTAACTCGTGGTGCTTTCTGCCTGCTCACTGTAGAAAGGCTGCAGGAGTTGCTTAGGATGATCACATACGAAATGTGTTTACTGGAGTTCAAAACAGCTTGTCTCGTTCATGCCAAGCCCGCCCTTTAAAATGATATTAATTAAAAAAGCAGCTTTAATGCAACAGGCAAATGGCATGCAATCAGTGATTATAGCAGCAGGCAAAGACATGATTTTTCAGAGATTCAGTGAGAAGGGGACAAATGCAAGATCTTGTCTTCCCTACAGAGCATCACCTGGGCCTTTGAACTGCCCCACTCCCCCTCCCTGGTCTCCAGGTGCCATGGGTGGCACCTGCCTCACACCGATGTCTCTGAGGGACATCTGAGTTAGGGAGAGAAAAACAGTTTTCTTTCTCCTTCTGTAATAAACCAGCTGGGGAAGGAGATGAGTTTCCCCAGCCCAGTTTTCAGACCAAGGGAAAACAGGACAATGCAGTGACAGAAGGGTGCAGAGTCACAGTCACCCCACCTGTCCTCATGGACTAAAGCAGGGGAGCTGGTTGGGCTCAGCACCTTGAGATGGGAGCAAGCCCCGGACAGGGTGGAGATGCTGGGTGCAGGCAGGGCAGCAACGGGCAGCCTCCAGCATGGAACGGGACCAGGGCCCCAGTACAGGGAAACAGCAGGCAGAGAGTGATCAACAAGCAGGTTCATGCAGCTGTAGGTTGTTTATGAGAATGAGATGGAAACCAAATTAATAAATTGTCCCAACTGCTGTCCCCACACTCCTACTTCAGTGTATTTGCTTTTCTGCCTTCTGTCTTTACTCCTGCCCTCCCACATGAAGAAATAGTTATTTGTTTATATTCCTTGCAGTCCTTTATAATGCCTTATAAAACCACTACCTAGGCTTCTGGGCCAAAACCCCATTTTGCAGCTGTACAAAATGCAGCTTGGAGAGGCAGAGTGACTCAGTTGGGATTTTATAGCCAGCCCACATCAGAACCAGCTTTCAGTACTCATCTTCTTTGGCTCCTAAAATGAACCTTCTTCCACCAGCACCAGAACTTTCCACTGGAGCTAAAGTTACCCATCACACTGAATTTGCTATCTTTAGTCCCTCGGTCGGGTATTTGTTTCTTTGTTCTTCAGAGTCCTGGATGTTTCGGGATGTAAAGCTGAGTGTGTACTATTGTTCACTTCAGCTTTGTGCTGATGAAAGAACAAGCACAAAGGAAGGAGAGAAGAGGAGAAAAGGGGGCACCTTCTTGTACAAAAGGCTCTGAAATCCCGTATGGAAGAACTCTATAGAAGTGAATAAATGTGATTCTAAAAGCCTATTGAATTTAAGAGAGAATGATCTCCTTCCCACATGGTTTTCAAACACTGTATAGACTGGTGCAGTCTTTGAGCATCTAGAGAAAAGAGATCAGACTCTTTTCAGTGGTATGGATTTATCTATATAAAACTATTGCTTTAATTTCCACTAGGTACCTTATGGGAAAGGCCTAGGAGAAAGGATAAAAAGAGAATTAGGAAAGCAATTTTAGTTGGTTTGTTTTGAATTTTGAAGTGGTTGCCAAATAGCAAGCACTAGTATTGCTTTCTTCCATTTCTTGGTGGTATTGTGTATGTTTACTTTGTTTATAGTTGGGGGTTTTTGTGGCAATTGCTGCTACAGTGTTGGGCAGGGAGCTTTTAAAATAGTGTGAATGCTTTCCTAGATGTTTTTTTGAGATGAGCGGCTTATTTAAATCTTTATCTTCACTACACATGGAGGAGGCTGTGGTCAGGGGAAGGCGAAGTTGGTCTTCATAATAATTTATCTGCTGGATGAAAAAGGAGTAACTGAAACAGTGGCATAGATTATATGATCTAAAGACTCTTAGGGGAGGGAGAGAGCTGCAGAAGGCAGCTTTGCAAACAGAAGGCCTTTTCCATGTAGCTGTTGTGGGAGGCACAGGCTGTCAGTCTGCCAGAGAGAGCCCCAGCTGTGCCAGACCTGTGGTGATATGAGCACAATGAAATTCAACATGGCACTCACGTAGACTAATTTTTCCACACAGAATTCAGGGAAACTATTCCCAAATCCTCCTGCACATATGTGCATGTGTGTAGGTATGTTACATAAAAGCAGTGTTTATGCTGGATGCCCAGAGGAAACATTAAATGACTGTGTGCACTGTTGATGATGGACACCAGAGAGCCCAAAGGCAACTTTTCTATCATAAATTTTTGTCAGTTTTTATATGCTACAACACCTGGGTCCAAAATTGGAGCTAGAAATCTAATAAGACAGCTTGGTTATGAGCAGTCACTCCAATGTCTTGACCCTGTTCATCTTCCTTTTTTAGATGATGAAAAGCTTGGCCCACTCACTTACAGACTCTTCATTTCAGCCACCCACAAGTCATGCCATCTTGCTGGCAGGGGTGAAGTCAGCCCTGAAAGTCCTGGGTACAAATTCTCAGCCACAAAAATTCCCTGCTGGTGCTGAGCAAATTATCTGTCAGTTGGCATGTGCCATTTTCTGTGTCCCAGTGAGTGGTCCCTTTGCTGCTGGCATGGGTGTGATGAGACACACAGTGCCATCCCTCTGGGAAAGTTCCCTTGTGTCACAGTGACAGCTAGATACCCCAGAACTGCCAGGCTCTTTCCTGGTGGGACAGCTGGGGTAGGAAAGGCCATGCAAGAGAAAAGGGGAGGTTTTACGGCCCCTGCCTCTTCCCTTGCCCATTTGGACAAGGCTGGGAGCAATCAGCCTTTCATCTCCCCAGGACTTTGCTTATCCAGCCATAAAAAATGGATAGCAATCACCTTCCAGAGGGATTGGGAAACTTTGTTTGGCAATGCTAATAAAATGCCATGACTGAAAGGGAGGGTAGAAGGGCAGTGTTTTAATTAATTATTGTTGGTCCTTGAAAAGCGTGGAGGGAAAGGGCTGCTGCAGGGATCATAGTGGCACCTTGGTAGCTTACCTGACTGTCCTGTGCTGCTTTGCTCCCATGTACACCAGAAAGCCTTTGTTTTCCTTGTACGCTGGGAAAGCTGTTTCCATAAATTGTGTCACCACATGGCAGCCTGCACTCAGCAGAAAACCACAGAATCAGATAACCTACTGAATCATTTGCAGCTTCTCACCATTTGGATGGCATTTTTCCACATTTGAATGTTGTTTCCATCTTATTCCGGGCCTCTGGGTTGATAGAGACCCAGGCTGCTGGACCGGGCTGAGTCCTGCCCCAAGCTGTGGGGCCAGGCTGTCATCGCCGGTGTGCATGGTACAATGGGTCCTGCCACTATGGGTCACCTCAACAGACACAGCCAGGAAGGAGAAAAGTGATGGTGGTAACACTGTAACACAAGTTAGAACATCTTTTGTTTTACGTATGGGGCTCTTTCTACAGACACCACTGGGTTTTGGTCATCTCCCAAGTGCACCTCCTGCTTTCAGGCTGCCCCAGCTTTCCCGATGGCTTTCAGACCCCTTACAGGCAGCAGGGGCAAACACACCACCAGGAGCCATTCCCGTTCCTGGGCCCATTCCTGTGCCATGGGGGCTGCACAGATCTACGGCGCGTTCAATTAGGTGATTAGGGCTCTGTCTCAAGCATCATCATCCACACCGTGAGTGCCAGTATGCTTGGACTTCAGTGAGTCAGTGCTGGTTTTTAATTAATTATGGATTTCTAAGGTTATTAATTAACCCTGTTAATTTTGCTGTTCCAGTTCTTACACAGAAAATCTGAATTAAAGTCTCTGGACTTTTTCCTGTCTGCAGCAACAAGCAGCTGTGCCCTTGTGGGGTGCAGTCATGGGTTTATGCTCTGGCTCTTATCGATGCAAGCACGCTGGTATCCATTGCTTTGGTATTCACCTCTTTTCTTACCTTGGCAGATTTTATGAAAGGCACTGATGAAGCGTTTGCCAGCTCCTTTCACGCACTCTGACAGAGCCACTGTGTGTCACAGTCTGAGCTTGTCTTCCCACCTCTTTGCCCCTCTGATGTTTTGCTATCTGCTTGCAAAGGCAAAGGTTTTATTCTGAGTGTGCATATTACTGTCTCGCTCTTGGTAAACTCCAAAGGGTGTCTGTGTATCTCATCATACAACCTGACACAATATCCTTCCCAGATACTCTTCTGTTTCATTAATATGTTTCTCACTACTGCCAGAGCCCAATAGAGTTATAGGTACCGTGGCTAGAGAGTGAAAAAGGCAGTAATGAGATTTATTTTATGTGCGACTTTATGGTATTAAAGAGCTTTATGTATCATCTCTCTGTATCGTTCCCTCTCAGGCTGCTGCTGGTTGAACATGTTCTGTCTGACTCCTGCACCAGCCACACTGTGTCTTGATTTCCACTTAAATCAGTCTCCTACCACTTTAACCCTGGCAGCCTTTGAAATCAGGAGGCCACTGGAACAATAGGCAGAATTTATACTACAGTTTTCATCTTCACAGCAATTTTCAAACAAGAATGAATCAATCTTTAATGGTCCCTTATGTGGGACATGACAAAAGACTGCAAGGCTGATTTTACAGACTGGGCTCGGAAAACCTGAGGAATTTGCTGAAAGCCACAGAAAAAATATGGCCCGAACTGCAAAAGAACAAATGAGCTTGTACTACCAATTTTTTACATCCAAATCATGTTCCCAGACCTTTAAACTACAAGGCACTTCATTTTCTGGGTCCTATATTGCATTACTAACAGCAGAACCAGGATATTTGCTGCCACCTCACTGTGCCAGTGATATTCACTGATGTAGCATAGTCTTTCCGTGGAAAGGGAAATTAATAATTGGAAGTTATAGGGCACATGATGACCCAATGCCTGGCAATGTGCAATGCCTTGGTGGAGTGCAGGATGTACTCAGGGCGGCACACCAGGAAAGGTCTTTGTGTGGAAAATGATTCCTCAGGCATCGGAAACACACTCTCTTCCTCCCCCACCATTACAAAATGCTA
Organism: Gymnorhina tibicen; assembly: GCA_013399875.1. Lineage (NCBI taxonomy): Eukaryota > Metazoa > Chordata > Aves > Passeriformes > Artamidae > Gymnorhina > Gymnorhina tibicen. The sequence goes on along the minus strand of VXAZ01001882.1, from coordinate 299,521 downwards.
CCAAGTGGTTTCCTTGTGGTGCTGAACCTGCTGCTCCTCGCTCCTCTGTCTCTCTCCTTCTGTTAACTGAGCTGAATAATTTGTGGTTTCACCACTGAACCACAATGTATCAAGATTTCAGTCTAATATTAGTATGTAGCCTTCTCATTCTGCATATCATGGTACATCTGCACCTTAGAGATTACTCTGGAGTTTGGATTATCCTTTCCAAACCTTGTCCACATAATTTCCTCATCAGAAGGGCTATCAAGCATTGGAACAGGCTGTGATGGAGTCACTATCCCTGGAGGCATTTAAAAGACATGTAGATATGGCACTAAGAGACATGGTTTAATGGTGGACTTGGCAGAACTGGGTTAATGGTTGGACTTGATGATCTAAGTGGTCTTTCCCAGCCCAAATTATTCTATGACTTTGTGGTATTTTATATTACTGACATCAATCTATTGTGCTATGACAGTGGGCAGTGAAAATTCGCTTATGCTAGTAATGTGGTAATACAAGAAATCAGACTGACTAAAATTGGTTAACAAATGTGAAGGACTGTTGGAAGTTCTGGAAGGTAAATATGGTTTAAATTCTAGGGAAACACTGAAGGAGCCTACTAACTGCAATTCCAGCTTGGACAACTCTATGCTCCCTGAGCTTGGATAAAGGAGTTGTTATGCTTTGCTATAATAAGCTTCTGAAAAATTAGTTAATTTCTCTGTGGTTCAAAGGTGGGTTATGAAATGAAATTACTAACCATGTAGAATATCCTTACCCTGTGAAAAGTAGATGATTAAAAAAAAAGTTAGCTTTCAGGTCACTGAGAATTCCTACAAAACCAAAAACATCCCCCAATGGAACCAGAGCAGGCAGAGGTTTGTAACACAGTTTCTGCTTTATCTTGCACTTGGAGGCAAAAAGGACTCCTACAGAATAATGCAATGGCCTTTTCCCAACCCCCTATTTCCTGAATACTCCCAAAAGATGAAGGGCCAGGAAGAACAAACAACATTGAGAAACAGCAGGTTCATCATGTTCTGGCATAAGTGGAAATATTCTGGAAAGAGCTCTGTCATTACAGTTTTTCCCTTAACAGATGTGACCCGATATTTTCATTTGGGCAAAGGAAATCATTCTAGCGAAAGACAGGGAATTTAACAAATACTTCAGGACAAAATCACATAATTTGCTAGAAACTAATGAATCATATACATCATGTTTCCGTTTCATTCTTTTTATTGGTGCCCACACCCATGATCCACCTCACTTCAGTTTATTAAAGATCAGAGACCATGTTTAACCTTCAAAGTCAAGGATATTAGAAAGACCCAAAGCTGTCTGCAAATCCTAAAAGAACTGTACTGCTTTTCTCCATTTAATTTTTTTAATTTGCTTTTCTTGTTTTTCCTATTTGCCATCAAAACTGTGGGAGGCAGTGATGCCTTTGGACTATTGCCCTACATCTTTTCATTCTGACTTTTACTTTCCTTTCTGGTCCATTCTGAAACAGGAAAACAATATGGGTGGCAGAAGGGCAGCTTCCACCACTTCATTAAAACAGCATTTATTTTTTTGAATTGAAATGTCTTGTGGCGTCTCTCATTACACCTATTAATATATGACCTCATACCATTCTTAACAGCATTTGGATATTATTATTTTAGATTCAAATCCATGCACTTTTGATTTAATACATTAAACTCATCTAATTCCCATATATATATATGTACTGCTGCTAGCCAGTCAGTAGCTGAGTAAAATATATCTACATCAATGATGTTTTAATGATGCATTGTTCTAATATATCACCAAAAAGATAGTGCTCACATGATAGATTAGTGCCATACATCACTGTAGTGAGGTATTTTTTATGATATATTGCCCAAACAATGTCATTGGAAAGGAAGAAGAGACACATAAGAAATGGTTGGTTTTAATTTACTACAGTTTTAAAAACACTTCTAATATTCTTAACACAGTAATAGCTGACCTAGTCTGAAATGGAAGAGACATGATATCAAAAGAGTGGTCTGAAACAGATATCTGAAGTGGAATCCAGTGGGTCAGAAGGCGTCACGCAGACTCTTGAGATAAGTCATATATCTGTTTATGCCAGCAAACAGAAAGAAAGAACATGGAATGAGGGGGAACCTAATTTTTTGTTTTCAAAATGGATATACTTCTGATTAGAGAGGTGGGGCCCTTTGGCTCCAGGCATGATGCCTTAGGGTACAAACTCCAGCTGATTCCATCTGTGTGGATCCGTGAAACACTCTCTCACTGGAGCTGGGGGTGAAAGGAGGTAACATTTTTGATGGGGTATTTAACTTTAATTTTTTTTTCCTAGTCAAGTAATGCTGATCCACCAGAAAAGAAAAAAGTTCAGCAGAAATATGGCTGTGTTGATGAGGCATAAGTTCAGGCTAAATGTTGGCTGATTAAAAAGGATGATATTTGGGGGTAAGGCTCTGGGCAAAATGCAGCTGGCTTGATCCAACTCTCCTGCTGTTTGGCTTGGCATGAGCAGCTCTGCCCTGATACACTCCTCGCTTGGTGGCTATGGGGCTTCCAGCTATTTGCCTTTTCAGCTCACAGCTGTGATGCAAGACTCAAACCTATGGGTTTGCAGCATGGACCAGTGGTTTAACCTTTGCTGGAGCAGACATTTGATTGCAGAACTGCACCCTTTGTGTGCTTGTGCAGACACCGGACAGCTGCAGTGTGCACAGCTCTGTGGCTGGACCAGCTCCTACCACCTGGAGGGAGCGGGACCTCAGGGTGCAACAGTGGCTTCCACAAGGAAAGTATTTCAACATGAATGCTGAAGGCTCTGATAACTAGTCACATACAGCAAGAGCGTGTATTGGGACAGCAAAAAGACAAAGGTGGAAGAGGAAACAAGAATGAGAGAGCTGAGCATCAAGCTGGCACGGACAGCAGTGGAGTACGCCACCAGGTTGCATGGGGCTCTTGAGCAACCTGGTCTAGTGAAAGGTCTCCCTGCCCACAGCAGGGAGATCTAAATGATTTTTAGGTCCCTTGAAACCTAAGCCATTCTATGATTCTGTGATTCTATAGGCCAAGTAGGACTTGTGAAAACTGTCCTTACCAAAGCATTCCTTCCATCCTACGGCTGCATATACCTTAGTGCACCAAATGAAGATGTTGCAAGACAAGAAATCCCATAAGCTACCTAAAACTAAAGCTGGTGTGCCAAAAACATTTGTTTCTTCAAGAAAAATACTGCTGCATGTGAAATATAAAGTGCATTGAGTTGTTTGATAAAGCTTTTCTTATAGGTGTCCTTCCACTGACATCAGCTGGAACAGTGAGTGAATAATAAGGAAAAGAATATAATTATTTGTATTAAAGAATAAAATCCCTGTTCACTGTTAATATCAAGTTATGTAGTTAACTTGCATCTAATGTTGGAAAAAAGACTAAGCAGATACTGTACTCCAGGCAAAAAATATTAGACTTTAATTAAATGAAGTAAACATCTCATTAAATGTCTATTTTTATAGACACTAATGAACATTATTGCTAAAGGGGCAAAGGAAATAAGACTATTAATATGGTAAAATGTATTCCTTTACAATTTTGAGTAGTAAATCTTTCCTGTGAACTAACAAGGAACAATAAAAACTCCTACTATATTAAAATACCTCTAAGGATGTAAGAAAACTGATCTCTGATCAGCTCAGCTAGAAATTAGACCACACATTTCCGCTTGGTTTTTTTAAAACTCCTACTCTGATTATAATGCAGCATTGGACAAGACAACGTTATTTATTTTAGGATATTTCACACTATGAGAGCAGAAGCTCTCAACTGCAAGGCAACCTTGAAAAAGGTATGGACATTTGAGCAATAAAGACCTGAACTTTAGAAGTTTTCTTTAACTTCTGCTGGCTCTTTTCAGGCAGAGTAGCAAACCTTTATTCCTATGTGTTCCCACAGGTTGCATGGTGAGATTTGTACTCACCGTGTTCCGTTTGACCTGTGAAATTCAGGGCACAAAGTAATTTTGCAAAAAGTCTGCCTGGTACAGAGCTGGGCCTTTCAAGGTGCTGTGTTTCACCATCGATTGTGGGGTAGGGCTTATCCCTCCTCATATCTGGTGTCTCCACCGCATATTTGAGAAGGGCTTTGCTCCCCATCCAGGCTCTCTCCTGTCTCTTCCTCCTTTCCTAGTTTCCCCTTCCCACCCTTCCTGCTGTCCTCACATGCCACCAGATGAGGAAGGTCCCTGAAGCTGCCCAGTGCAAAGCACAGGTCTGAACTGGAACTAGGCTCTTTCAGAGCTGCTGGCACCTTCTCTCCTGCCCTATCTCCTTTCACACTTATTTTGCTCCTTGGTTGTAGGAAACATGGCTTTTGCTCTGCATATTTTTCCCACATCATAGCCAGCACTGTTCTCTGTCAATGATTTGAGAGTTTCCAAGGAATCAGTGACCTCTCTGCAAGCCTGAGGAGCCCCAGGAGCTGTGTTTATCCCGGCAGCCAGCTCTCCTCTCCCTGGCAGGCTGCAGCACCACCAGTTTCAGCCCTGACCAGCCGTAATATTCTGTACAGGAGGAGGCACAGCTTCGTACACATCTTGCATTGCTCATCCAGCAGAGCTTGCCTGTGTGGTCACTGGTTATTCACAGGAGACCCTGCCTTTGTGTCATCCCAGTGCTGTTTTTCTCTGAGGTGTTGGATATAAGGCATTGCTGGAGGCCAGATGCCCAGTGTGGGTGATCTAACCCCCTTCACTTCTGCCTTGGAAATCAAGATCAGTCATGGCTTATGGTCCTGTGAGCCAGATGGTTAGCAGGGCTGTTGAATTCATTTCTTGGTATTTCTGCACATAAATCTAACAAAATGGTTTTACCTTTCTACAGCTGGCACATGTGACTAACGATTTGATCTTTTGCATTTTAAATATTTATTCAGTATTTAATTTAAACCCCTGAGACTAATCCTGGTGCTTTAACTTAGCCCTCAACTAGTTTCACTGAATCATCTCTATGACAATTCAGTGATCTTCAACAAACTGGCTTTGTATATTAGCAGGGCCGCATCCTTTCTTTATTGGTATTTTGGGGGTATTTTGGAAAGAGCTACTGGTGATTTTTTTAAGTATTACAAGGCATTAAACTGTTGTTGTTTCTGTCTTTGAAATTATAGATGGTCTCCATAGAGACACTGAAGTTCTACATTGCTCTCTTGAATTGCCTGAAGAAGTGGCACTTAGAATTACATTCGAAACAATGCTAATTAGCAAATGCTGAATTTTAAACAAGCTTCACAGCAAGGTTTTTGTTTGATAGAAGCAGCAAACCAGCAATCGACTGACCAAACTGACAAAGCTGAACTACAGACAACATGCTATTTAATTATTCATTAGACATTTTACAGGGTTAACTACAATAGGCACCATTCCCTTTTTGAGGAATCACCGAGCCAAGTGTAAGTGCCTTAGAAATCCAGCATAATAAATAGTTGGAAAAAATCATCAAAATGAAATCTGCTTCCCAAACTGCAGATTTATTGAGGAGGAACAGGCATGAACAAACCTCTGCAGAAATCGGATGAGAATGACCCAGCGTATGTACAGAATGGAAATAACTTGTCAGGAACCTAATCCTGCAGATAAAGCTACCATGAGAGGGTTTGGGTGGAGGACAAAACAGACATTCCCAGTCTGGGATTAGGCCTGGCAAGTGCAAGGTGAAGGAAGATGAAGCAGAGCTCCCCACAGGCCTCTCAGTCTCGCCTTTCAGCCCAGAATCACGGGTGTCTCTGACTCAGGTGTGTGTGTAGCAGCAAATGTCCCACAGGTGTGCTGGGCACCCTGCACAGGCTGCCTGGGAGGTAAAACCAGACAGATATTTTGGTCACAGCAGAGGTTGCAAACTGGCAGTGGCTGAACACAGAAGCCAGATATTGTTGCTAGAACTCATTAATCTGGCAAGGTGCAAGTAGAGACAAAAAGAAAGCTTTGGAGAAGGCTTTTATATTAGCTAAAATCTTGTCACTTGCAGAATAAGCCATAGGCAAAGGAAATGATTGCAAGAAGGGGCAAGATCTGTGGATCCATGCAGAAGCCACAAAGTGTTGGGAAACATCTTCGACAGACACTGATCTAGGCTCAGATACACTGAGCAAAGTGGAGACTGGAAATATATGTTTATTCCACCATTTGGTTTGATTTATGTATTTCTCGTGTTAGCTAAAACAAAGTCTGAGTCTGCTGCAACAAAGCTCGTGAATGAGGACAGTGTCCTGCCTCTCCCAAGCCAAAGGAAACTGAAGAGGAAACACTGCTCCCTGTGAGCAGCACTACCAGAACTGCCCCAGGTACTGATTCAGGTGACTAGTTATCTGCAGTTAGATGCATTACAGACCAGGTGAATAATTCTGGGCCACATTTTGCCAAGGTTTCCTCGGAAGAGGACAGGAGGACTGCTGGCGTGCTGTGTTGTTTCTCTGGAAGGCAGGGCAGCACAAATTGCTGCCATCGCAGGCAGGAAGCTCAGCCAGCATTGTTAAAGTGTACATTGGTGTAACTGATGACTGCAGAGAGCTCTGATCCTTAAACTGAAAAGTATTTGCAAAGAGTACCAACGTGATAGTTCAGTTTCAGTAGTAATGTAGTGCAATCACTTACCATCCTGTTTCACTCTCTGTTGGGATTTTATCACTTAAGTGGGAAACAGTGAGAGAATTATCATCTGGGATTATCTCTAATGGTCTTGATTTGTGGAGCTAAACCTTCTACACTTAAAGCATTTAATGTTTCTGTAACTCTCTCAAATGCTTCTCTGCCCCAGACATAACACCACTGTTAATAAAGGATTCAGAAATGGAGAAATGAGCAAATCAGCACACCAGACTTCACCTCACAAACATGTCTGTCAGCCCATGCATACGTTCAGCACTGCAACAGGCATCTACCTACCACCTGCTCTGTGTGGGGAGAAACACAAGTGCAAAACAGGACAACTTCAAAACAGTTCTGCTCCTTTGGCTGGGATGATGCTTTGTATCGGGTATTTGTATTAGGGGATTATATTTCCTGAGATGAGACAAACAAGTGAGTAGGATGAAATCTCCTATCTAATCAAATGGAATAAAATGTGACTGCTAGTGCCATTCCCAGCTATGGTGATACTTCATCCTACTTATTATAGTATAGCTACCTACATATGGGCTAAAATTCAGCATAATAAAATCTTTCTATCTGAAGTGGTTCACAGTCTGTAGTCAGTTATTATATCAGCAGTAACTGCACTTGCCACGAGCATTTGAATGACCTGTCATAGCAGAGACTTGCCCTGCAAACAGTCTCTGTGCTCTGCAGTTCTGTTAAATAATGCCTGTACTGAACCTGACTACAAGAATGATCTCACCCTGTGTATTGTTTTCTGTGTAGTGTCCACCATTATTATGGCTGCATGTCCTAGAACCCAGAGAAAGGCTCATGTAAAGAAACAATTATTTCCCTTTTCTTTTCAGCATGCATATTTTATTCCTGCTAGTTTTGTCAGCAGCATACAAAAGCTGGGTGCTGAAGCCTGCAGATTTCTTGTTCTCTCCTGACACTGAGTCCCACACATATCTCAGTCAGGGAGCAATTGGTCTCCTTTCATGTGTCCACTGCAGGAGTACACATAAGGGAAAGCCTGAAATAGGACATTTTAATTTGACAAATGGGAAATACAAAGATGCTGGGTTGCCACTGTTGCTGGCTAAGACAGCCCCTCTCAGCAGCATTCAGGCTGAGTTCAGCACATTTATGTAGGTTTGAGTGAGCATGCAGTTTCTCCTAGTAACCAAAAGGTTCACAAATGATCATGCAAAGAGATGAAAAAAAGAACCTGGTGTTTAACTGTACCTTTCTCTCTCCATTTGTTTGGTGCCAGCTATGTAAATACCAGCTTCCCCATGATGTGACTGCTGTCTAATCTAGGGTAAGGTCCTGCCTCGGGAATAGCATCCACAACTGGATTTGCCTTGCTTGCATGAAAAGATAGCCAGACACTGTAATCGCCCCCAGTCCCCAGACTCCCAACACTATTTCCCAGTCTGAGATGCTCGTGGAGAAAAAGAAAAGGCCACGTGGAGGATGAATTGGAATGCTGATCTAGGACTACTTGCTGAGCCTGCACTGTGCTCACTTTTAAGCAGCCTTATGAAAGACATCAGCAAAGCAGCCTTGGTCCACGGGAAGCAGGGAATGGGCAGGGAATGGAGGAAGGGGTCCCAGAAGGCTGAGAGAGCAAGCACAGGTGAGGTCTGCCACAGCCAGGGTCAAGGGCCCTCACAATCTCTCAGGATTTTAAGGGTGTAAAACCCCACTGAGACTCAGCTCCTTCTTCCAGTGTTTCCCAGCCTAGGAAAGGAGGGATGTGGAGCTGGACCACTTGGCTGAGTGAAATGAATAGAAATGAGAATGAAATGTTTATTGAATAGTTGTATTCACTTCAATGTGTTTTTCTGTTACCTAGAAACAAATTAGCAATTACATCAGATCTGATTGCCAAAGAATGCACCTCTGGAACTGACCCGACTGCATGAGTTCTGGCTGCACCTTGGTCTGCATGTGGATTTGAGAAGCTTGGTCTGTGTCCAAAAGCAATCTGAATCCCAACAGTGCTTGTTGTTTTATAAGAGTGACTCTAATTGCTGAATTAAACAGAAATAAGAAAAAAAAAAAAGATAAAGCATTCAAAGAATTTTTTAACTGTAATGAGGCCTGTTTGATAGGTCCATACTTAGTATTGAAGTGACCCATCACTTGGACTCATCATTTCAATCTACTTTGGTCCAAGAACTATGAAGCAACAATACTCTTTAACAGAAGCTATACTACAATGCATTAAAAAAAGAGCCCACTCTCTCAGAGCTGAAGATGTCTCCTTGGACTAATGTTCAGCTCCTGTATTTTCTGGCTTTTGGTTGATTTATCCATGCAGCCATAATATAATTTTATGTTTCATATCCTAGCTTTCTAAAGGAAACAAGAAAAATAAAAATGCAATTTAATGCACTCCACAATGACTATTTAAGCATTACATCATCAGAAAGGCTGTCACTAACTAGTAAGTGGTCCCAATGATAAGACAGTATTACCTAGCAACTGCAGAGAAGTTATTAACCCTTTTGTGACTACTATATCCACCACTAAAGCTGGAAATATCTTGTAGCAAACAACTGCGTATGTCCAAATGCCTGCAAAAAACCCCAAAGCTCCTTCCATCTTGTGATTAGGGTGTGAACATTTTTCTCTGTAATTTTGAAAAGATGCCCAGTTCTGCAAAAGGACATATGAGGACCACACGGCTGTGCAGGCAGCTTCTGAGAAAGAAGGGAAGCGCAGTGAATCATTCTAGTGCTATGTGTGCAGACATAGGGTGATACAGGGTTTTTTACTAGCCTGAAGAAGGATGACTGGTTAAAATATTACCAGGACTCTCAGGAGGTTTACAGTTATTATTTGAACAGGTCATGAGTTTTTGCAGGCCTCCTGAACATCATCCAATGTTTTAGGCAATGTGTTATGTTCATCCTGTATGCTGCAAAGCAGAAAGTGGCAGCTGTAAGCCTTAAATTTAAGTAAAATTTATGTGAAGAAAGCAAAATTAAACCTAAACCCTAGTATGATTTACATGGGAATGGGCAGATCCTGAGGGATGAAACACCTGGGGGGCACCTCCCAGGCTCATGTCCTCTCCTGACAAATGTTACCAGCCCCTGAGTTGGTGCAACTTCCAGAAAACTCCTGGGATGGCTTTTGCTGCAGGACTGAAATCTGAAATCCACTCTGGGAAACAGAGCAAAGACCTCCACTGCAGCTGCAGTACAACTGCATGCCAGGAAACCAGCAGCAGAAGCAAGTGCTGCAGACAGGAGGAATGTGGGAGAGGCACCAAGAACCAGGTCTGCACACTATGGACTAGACTGGCTCCCAGCAGGACAGCATCTCTGTACACTGTTATCTTTTTAAGATTCAAGACCATGCCATCTTTTCCTCTGTGGTCTTGCACACAATGTTCATGTCCAGAAGGAGATTGCCAGACACAGACAGAGCTCAAACCCTGATGTTTTCTCTGCGGATAAAGAGTGGAGGAAAAAGTGTGTGTCCTCCTGTTTCCCATGCCTCATTAGACAGGTTTCCAGGTCCTCAGAAAGACCTCTATGGTCACAGCAGCAGACTCTCTCTATCTTCAAATACTGCCTTTTCTTCTTTTTTGTTTGAATACATATGCACAGTAAAAAACACAACAGCCCAATTTGTAGGTCTTTTCTTAAATTGCATGGCTTGCAGTAGCCATGAACCAAGCAAACAGGAGATTAAACAGGTGTGAGGAGAGCAAGAAAAATCCAGAAAAGAATAGTAAGAAGAGCACAGTAATTGCTTTTCAAGTCCAACAAAGATGGTCTGGACAAACATCAGTCTAATTGGAGCAATTCTTCAGTATTTTATTCCAAATAAATAAACCGTCCAACTCTATTATATGTGACGTTGTGTATTTGTTCCAATGATCTTTAACTGGGTAATGGGACTGCACTGCTTTGTGTGTTTTCATTCCAAATGACTAAAACAAGCTTTGTAAAATCTCCCCAGAAAAACATGATGTCCTGTTAAATCACTACTCCAATATGATTAAAAAAAAAACCTGACTCTTATTACTCTGTTAGTTTGTCATAAGCTGTAATAAAGCAGAGCAATAACTAGCCAGCACAAAAGAGTGAGCATTTCCAGCAAAAGTGCAGAGAAGCAGATAGGACCTAATTTGTGTTCTGCAAAGCCTCAAGCTAGCCAGAGGCTGACACTCTCCCTCTCGCTGACTTCCCTAGAAATGTCTCAGCATCTCATAGGACTGCAGAGCACCTGGTAATATTGACCTCATCAGTGCAGTTTCAAGTACTCAGTGTTCACATCAGCTGTTAACATAAATTACAGCTGAGGGGATACAGTATTTGTAAGAGCTAATCCAAACACTAGTGAACACCTTCACTATTTCACTGGGTCAAAAAGGGTGCACCCACTCAGCCATCCGTGAAGGTATCATGTCATAGCCATGCGGATCAAGCCATGGAAAATGATTTTGAAATATTTCCATATCATAAAATATGTACATACATTGAATCCACCAATCTTGTTGCCTACAAATACTGCTGATGCCTAGGAATTTACTAAGCCATCCACAGAACTTTATGAACTGTCTTTAGGACCTGAGCCAAACCCCAGATCCTGAGCCTTCTTTGACGCTAAGACCACTTTTATAGCAGCCAATTACAGTTGTTTTTTTTATTTTAATTAACCAGTTTCTTAATAGCAGCAAGATACTTGTTAGACACGCATGCATTTCACTGTGACGAGATTATTGCACAGTAAATTTTTAAAATTCGTTTGGTCTGTGACCTTGCATCCTCTAACATCATCCAAGTAGGCACTGGATTTACAGAGTAGCACTGCATTGCCTGCAGCATCCAGACACCTAAGCCCTTGCACCTCACACAGAGACACTCATTGAAAAACTGGCCTGATGGACTGGAAATAAAATTTTAAAAAAACGTGGAAACTGTTGTTGCAAAGTAAAACATGGCCCAAAAAGGGCAATTCCATTAGTACATTTGTTAATGTAAGGCAAAATTACAACTCTAATGGAGACTTTCAGTAGGAATCATAAATGAGCAATGAAGATACTGGTCTTCTTAAGTGCCATGTGGTTCAGCAGAGAACTCACAACCATTTAATGACCATTTGTTAAATTGTTAACATAATGAATTTGTTAAAGAAAAGAGACATGGCCAATTTTTTCCTCAATTAAAGTCAATGGGATTGCATGTATAAGTCAACTATAACTTGAAGTGACATTCTGATAATGTTAAATACTCACTGAAATTCTGTATTAATACATCTGTTGTTCTAATGGATAATCTTATTCTTTGTGAGTGCAAAATTCCCTGTTTTCATCATAGCACACTACATTGCCTAAACACATCAAGAAAACATATGTAACTTCAAAAGTATGCACTGTACAAAATTTTTAAAACTCCAACTGCAAACCCAATGTCATCTCAGCAACCTTATTCAGAGGGAACTGGTGGGAGACTGATAACTTCTCTATTCATCAAGGGAAGTCTTGAATACCTAAGAAAGAGGTTGGATTTTTTTCCAAATTGCCATTCTGCAGTTTCTGTTCTCTTTTCAACTGAGATATTACTGACTTTGAAAACCTGGTCCCTGGATAGTCTACAAGATATGAGCTAAACCAGAGAAAATATTTTATATAACTTTATATTAACCCTAGTGTTGCACAATGAGGTGATTAGAACACCTCACATATATTCACATATCCTGGAACTTGTCCACTTGAACACTTTGCATTTAATTTCTTTGTTAATTTTCTTTTTAAAGGAAAACCAAAAAACACTTATGGGTGAAGGCATAAAGGTGATAGTCAAACTCCCCCATAATATTAATCTTGGAGAGTGACCAACCCAAATATATTTGCTTCAAAATTGATGTTTCTCTCTTCATTTTATTTTCTAAGTTAGAAAGGTGTGAGAAAAGGAGATTGTAATGGAAGCTGGGTTTCATTCTTGACCACAGCAGGTACTGGGAAGATCTCACAATGACTTTTGTGCATATATCTTGTATTTCATTTCCTTATCTTTTTAAATGAGTTGTGAATAATTCAGGCAATGACTGTTTGGATAACAGAGTTTGTGCACCCTGAAGATTGAAATCTTCTAATTACCCCGTAACAGATACAGCTCGGAAGTCGTAACACCACGTTTCCTTATCCCACCTACCCACAGCCCAGGGCTCATCCCTATGCATGAGCCCTTTGCTATCCAGCTCCCAATTAGTTCTCAGCTTGTCCTTCAAGACATCCAACAAGGCTGACAGTGAAGATAACATTCATAAGAGGCCACTTGCCCTGGGGTAAGTCAACTGTCACTATCAAACTTGTTCCAGCAAAAAATTAAATATTTGGCGTATGATAATAACATACCTGTCACTATTGCCTCAGATCAGCCTTCAACCTCACCAGAGAGAGGGTCATAAATCCTTACTGAGCTCTTCTTTTTATTTCCCAGTAAGTCCTCCTCTTTGAGCATTAGCTCTTGAGCTCATTGACCTGAGTACACACTTAAGAAACTGTTAGTTATCTAAAAAAAGATAAAATGAAAACAGGCAGAAGCTGAGTTAATCACTTGGACGTATGGAAATAATGTGGCAATGCTGTTTATATGCAGGCAGGCAGTTCCCTAATAGCATCACTGCAAAACACTCAGGGTTTTTTAACTGGGAAAAAAAACCCAAAACAAAAGAAGGGAGCTGCATGAGACAGCCAGAAGTTGATGGATTTGATTGAAAGCTCTTCTGCTTAGTTTGCTGTGGGCATAATGAGCATGATCTGTAATTGCTGCACAATATTTAAAAACTAAGGCCAAATTAAAGCCAAAAAATGAGGAAATTTTTCAGTTAGGAAAGGGAGACTGGTTAGACAAAGGAAAAACAATGACTTTTCCATAAAACTCTTCTTGAAATACACTATAATTGACAGTCTTGGCTACTTAACTTCTCTTCAAGTGCCATAATGGAGATGAGAGACAGGCTTGGCTTTGGTATGTGGAGATTCAGGTCACCACATAGTCTACTCCATTTGGTAAGGCTTGAGCAAAAATTAGCCATTTTTTTTCTCCCATGGCTACTCACAGAGTGGTGGCTCCAGAGCTGTGCTCTTCCAATGCCAGGAAAGCTTTCATTTCCAAGGTGGGTTTACCCGGGGACCCTCCTACCCATTTGTCCTTCTAGAATTATCCCTTGATTTAAACTACCTTTCTTTTCTGGCATTTTCTTTCCTGATAATTTTTATAGAGACCAATCATAAAAGTATTAAAGATGTTCATGTTGATCCAGAAAGGAAAAAAATGGGAACTACGTGACTGACACAATATAAACAGCTGGGGGATGGGGAGGTTTAAAGGTGTAAAATTTCTCTTTGCGCATGAATATCAAACATACTGTGTTTCAGAAGGGGATAGGGGTGTTTCACTTGATTAACAAGAGAGAGGCCACTAATAAAGTTTAAATCTGAATTTGCCAATTGTTTTTGATGGTTCAGCTGCCAATATTTCGTTCACAGAGCTGCATACAGCCAGCATCTGGTCGTAAGATGTTTCCTTCCCTGTGTTTATATCCCAGGCGGCAGCACTGGGAGCTGCTGAGCAGAGACCAGTTTCCTCCAGTCCTTCCCACATGCTGACATGCAAATGTCCTGTCACATTTCCCTGGGCCAGGCAGATGGGTGCCACGGGCCAGTGAGCTGCAGGTGCCAGGTTCGGGGCAGCAATCAGCTGGCCACAGGATCTGGCCCGGTGGCTGCTCTGCTCCTGTGGGCACAGGGAAGTTTTGGCTGGGTGGGAAGGAACCGGCTCCATGGCTGACTTCCTTGTGAAGGACAATAAAAGCATTTACTGGGGAGCTCACACTAGCCTGTTTGCTTGAATGATGATATCAACAATAACAATAAATCCCCTTTTCCAGCCCAGTCCTGTGGAGCAGCCAGAATGGACTTTAAGGATGTAATTCCCAGCAGCCAGAGCATTGTGTGGGGCTCCCACGGCTGGTTTAGGCTGGGCTCATCAGCTGCCAGTGCTGATGTGAGCTGCAGAGTGCTTGGCACAGGCTGCAAAACCTGCCCAGGAAGGGACTGGTGCCCATCAGGTACCTGAGCCCAAGTCTCCAGCAGGCCAGCATGTGTGTCACCATAGCAGTGAGTCCCTGCCCCTCCACAAACGGTGACAATGAGGACACTTGGCCAAACCTTGCTGGTTGAGCAGCCCCTGGTCACCACTGCAACATACGGAGCCTTGGACTCCATTTGCAGGGTGGCCTGCAGAGCCATGTCCTTAAACTTCACAGCTGTGTGCCCTCAGCCTGCTGAAAATGAGGACATCTCTTTAGCAGCTGGAGTATCACCAGACTGGGAGACAGTAGGTCTCCTGCCATGGCAACACCCGTGAAAGGGAAATAGGCAACCATAGGTAAGGCAACATTTCAAGGAGGTCTCCTCTGCAGACTGAGAGCAGACATTTGCTGGCAGTAACTCAACTTGAAAGTTGCATCTGAACCGATGAACTTGGGCTGGATGTTTCTGCACCATATTCCTTTCTCTAGGCCATTTCCTAAACTATTCAAAATGAGCAAAGTGCCTGCATTTGATTTTGCCACTAACTGTTAATTTGGGACCTGCTATACCTTTTTTGTAGTCTCTGTTTCAGTAGTTTTAAAACTGGTGGGATGAAATAGAAGAATAGGGCTAGAGGTTAAAAAAGGAACTGGAAAATATAGTTCTGTCTTTTAAACCACTCATAACTGTTCTGTTATGTTTTAAGCTCTCATCTGACAGTTTTCAGTCAACCAGCTCATATTCAAGCTTAGTCCCTTGTAAGGTTTCAGTCCTAAACTCTGGTCTACTAATATTTTAAAAATTGAGGAGAACTGCATGTGGGCAATAACTGGATATAGAGAAAACACCCTAAAAAATAGTACCCAGCTTGGAAACGTGGATTGCAGCACAGGAGACAGAGACAGTTTTGAAGACTAGGCAGAAAGCCAAGCCATCCCTAGTCATAGCTGGAACTGGAAACACAAAGGATTGCATCCCACTCCTCCCAAGTCACTGTTCCCTAAACCCTTGCTCAGCTTAATGCAGGCTGTGGCAGCTTTGCCTATGCAGCAGGGCTGCTATCATTGTCGTAGGTTGAATTCCCAAGGCCATTTGCATGTTTCATGGGTTTTTTTATCTATTTTAGATCTTCCCTCACACACTTCTGCCCCCACTTGCCTCTATTCTCTGCAGGGATTCTCCCAGAGCTGGCTCTACAGAAATCTCTCATCATCCTTAGCAGAGCTCTTCTGTGCTTTGCCAAACGCACTCGTCTTTTATTCCTCCCTAAGTCCATCAGTCAGGCTTTTCTACCTTTGTTTATATCAGTAACACCTTTTTCCTTTTAAACCTTTCTTCTCTTTTTATAGAGGGTATAATGAAAAATTAAGTTAAACCACAAAACCTCATTTTGTAAAACTTTGTCTGACCTAGATCGCCAGAATCAAAGAAATTCTGAGCTAATGATGAATCTGCCTTGTTCAGCTAATCATGCCTAATTGCCAGAGTTCACGGGCACTGAGCTGTCAGTGCAGGAACAGAACAAAATTATCACAGAGTGGTGCTTTCACTGGTTTGTGCTGAAAAGAGTGATGAAGTTTTCTTATTTGGAAATATAAAATTGAGATAAAATTTGCTGGAAGGTGATAAATTTGCAAAATGGGTCAAATCCCAGACTGAAATATTTAACAGCAGCCTATTCACTCAGTGGGGTGTATACCCAATTCATTAGAAAATCTGCAGGTAAGAGGACTTTGCCAATCGAATAGAGTAAAACCGAAGAGATTAAATAAATTCCCGAACTAGCAGTCAACAGTGTGCAGCCAGCAATAGCTCTAAAAAAATGGTTCAATTTTCTCACCAATTCAGCTGTGTGACCTAATGCTGGTTCCAATTGTTATTGTACTAACTGTTCATATTCATTTAATCTAGAATTTGGTCAAGACAATACCTGGCATGTTGTAAATCACTAAAAATACCTACATTGCCATACAAGTAGATTATGGGTAATATCCTAGGAACTAAAGCTGCATGTGAGATTCAGTATTGTTCTAGTAATTAACAATCTGCAAACAGATTGGCTTCATACTTCATCCTTGAACTAATAACATCATTTGACTGGCAGTGTGAAGTAGCTTGCATGTGATGGATATTAATTGTGAATAAGAATCCGAATTCTTCCCTATCCTATTAAAAAGAGAAACACTAAATTACATTCCATTATTTCATAGTAAACAATGTACTGCAAAAGTCTGAAAAAGGTGCCTAGCTATATATATTTTATGAGATATTACTTTTTCATTTATACATACTCACTAGTGGCAACAGCTTTGCTATGAAGAAGCTTTTTGCCACATCAGAGAAGGAAGGTTATCTTCTACCAAATAGCAACTACTTAGTGTATGGAATCAGGTCTAATGTGTTTAAGTACAGAATACTAAAATGACATTATTATAAATACTGCTTCATAAAACTTCAAACTACCACAATAATTGAATATCAGTGCAATAAACCTTCCCGTGACTTTTTGTGCAGAGATACTTCTGCAGTTGAGAGCTTCTTACTGGTACTTCTTCTGTGTGGGTACTCCTGCAGTAGTTTAGCAAATAGTAACTGATGTCATAATCTAAAGCTGCCTATTAACAGAATTAGGTTCAGTGAGGTGGTCTTTGTAGAATAGGTAAATTGTGCCATGATGTATAAGAAGAGATGGAGATTAGGTAAGAAGGGAAGACAGAGGAGAGTTGCTAGGAGAAGAGGACTGGGAGGGATCTCTGTGTTGGTCCCTGGTATCACTTTCCTCCCTGTCTCAGACTTACTCTGCACCACATTACAGCCCTAAGTTCAAAGCTTAATGTATTGATCTCTGCTGGGAACAACCCATGTGCAAAGACTCTCTTATAAATCTGCCATGTTTTAGGCCCAAGATGGCTGGATATCAGTGGTGGATGAAGTGAGTGCTTAAGCTTACATCTAGTATGATTCTGCTCAGAAGTGGACAGCAAAGGTCTTCTTGAATGCAAGAAGATATGAGAGTGGTGCAGAAGATCAGAGAGTGGGGCACTGCATGTTTACAAAAGCAGTAACTCTTCTGAGACAAAAGCAGCATTTCAGGAAAGTGGTGAGGCAGAGCAGTGGACCCCCACAGCCAGCACTCATGACCAAGGCAGACTTCCAACAGCTGCCTAACCCCAGACTAAGTATTCCCAGCTTGAAGCTCGGGGCAACCTCCCCTGTCTCTTTTTCTTTTGCAACCACAGCTCTCTGCTGCTGTGAGTCAGGCAAGTCGGGCAAGGCTCAGATCCACACCTGCAATGTGGGGCCTGAGCAGAGCACAGGAAAACTATCTTCTGGGCCCTGACCTGAGTGATCGCCCCATCTCAGGCAACACAGACGATAAAGTTGCTTGGTGAGAAATCAACTAGTTAGGACAAAAAGTTGGTGCTTGTGAGATCTGAAGAAGATGTATCATTGGCAGTCCTCATTAGTGAGAGAAACAGATGGGCTGATGTATGGGTTTGGGCTGAGGTAGAGTTCATTTTCTTCATAGCTGCTCATATGGTGCTCGGTTTTGGACTTGTGAGACACAAAAAATGTTGATAACAAAGGGATGTTTTAGCTATCACTAAGCAGTGCTTGCACAACATCAAGACTTTTTCAGCCTCTCACCCCACCCTACCAGCGAGCAGGCCAGGGGTGCACAGACTGGGAGGAAACACAGCTAGGACAGCTGACTTCAACTATCCAAAGGGAACTGCCCAGAGAAATCATGGATGCCCCATCCCTGGCAGTGTCCAAGGCCAGGCTGGATGGGGCCTTGAGCAACCTGGTCTAGGGGAAAAGGGGTTGGAACTAGATGATCTTTTAGGTCTCTTCCAACTCAAACCATTCTATGATATTCCATACCATATGGCATCATGCTCAGCAACAAAATCTGAGGGAAGAAGAAGGAAGGGGGGATGTTGTTGCAGTTACTGTGTTTGTTTTCTCAAATAATCATTATGTGTGATAGAGCCCTTCTTTCCTATGGATGGCTGAACACCAGCCTGCCCATGGGGAGTAATGAATTAATTCCTTGTTTTGCTTTATTTGTGCATGTGGCTTTTACTTTCCTGATCAAATTCTCTATATCTCAACCCACGAATTTTCTCACTTTTATTCTTCTGATTCTCTCCCCCATCCCATGTCTTGGGGTGCACTGGGAGGGGAGCAAGCCAGTGGCTGGTGGGCCTGAGTTCCCAATCGGGGTTAGCCCATGACAGCAGAGATGTCCTAGGAATAGAAAAGGGACAAGGAAACCTAGTAAAGTCTGAGAGGCACAAGCTGGGCCTGACATGGGTAGAGAATAAAATGGAGAGGAAAGAGGCAGGCAGGACAGGAAGAGGACAGGATATATGGGATCACGGTTACAGGGGATGGGTGGAAAAGCTTAGGACCATAAAAGCACAGCCTCCTGCAGAGCCCTGAGCTGGTCCCACAGTCCTGAATCCACCTTTCCTCTGCAAACCTGTGTGCAAAGCGCTCCCTCCCCATGTTTGGTTGGCTGAGGAAACAGAAGAGCTTTGGTTGCTGTCCCTCTGTCACCTCAAGAGGTCACAGAGGTCTGTGCCAAACCCAGTGGCAGCAGCTCAGATGATGACTCACTGAGGTGTCACCATGATGCCACACAACCGAATTTCCTGTGCTGGGGGTGTAGTTCTGCTTTCCCTTTTGTGGTGGTAAATTACAGGATTGAAACAGCAACGAAAATACAAAGTTATGCTGGAAAGCACAAAGTGCTGGAATTGAGGGGTTTTGCCACTTTTATTCCCCTACTTTCCTTTCACAACTCATCACCCCGTTTTGTGGTGCTAGCATGAAATCACCCTGGTTTTTTCAGTTTGTTCTCTTCCCTGCTGCTCAGGACATGAATCAGTGTGGTGCAATAAAAGAAATATTGCATAGTTGACGTCTTTTCTTCTTTTGCATAAACAAGGCAATGCATAGTGAGCAATATAGGGGCTGAAAGGAGCAAGCTGACCTGCTGGGCAATGCAGGCCACTGCTGCCCTGGAAAACAAGCGCTCGTGGTCTCTGCAGGGAGCCCTGTGTGGTGTGGGATGGACCTCTCAGACTCAGCTGTCTACAGGCAGTCACTTCCTCCAAGCACATTGGACAACAATGGCCTGACCCAGAAGCCTAGACTGGTTTTCAGACTTGAAAGATGCTCTTACTGACAAGGTGTCTTTGTACCACACATAAGGCATGATTATGATTCTGACAAATGAAAATGTCTCAGACTGATCTCTCAGAAATACTGCTTTGGACTTCAGTGCACCTCAGCTCCTTTGTTCAGTGAGGATAAAGCATGTCCACAATTCACTGTGTGTCCTTAAAAGAAAGCAGCATTTGTGAAACACTCAGATACCTAAGTGTCATAGGAAAATAGCAATTCTGACTTTGGAACAAGAGCTGGGTAGTGAGTAGTGACTAGGGTATGGATGGAATGTTGCATTCAAAAGGAAAGTTGCAATGAAATATTCAATACACTGATGGAAAGATGCTGAGGGCAGTATAGAATGAGACAAGAGAGTGTCATGATGTTTTGCAATCACATTTGCAATAAGTCAGTCTGGAGTTTCATGGATAACCTTAATTGTTTGGGTTTTCTTTTGAGTACTTAGTTTTGTAGCCATAAGACCATTTTTGTGCGATAGTATTTTCCATGTGTGCAAGTGTTTAATGTAGAAAATAATAACCTGAGCTATTTAAGAAATTGCCTTCATCTATAAATTAATTTGATGGAAAATAAATCAGAAAATAAATTTTCACATGTTACCTATGCTTTTGTAACTGTACCATAGAGAAAGATATCTTCTTTGGTACTAAAAATGTTTTACTTACTGACTTAATTTACTGATTGAATCTACTTGTCTTTAATTCAGCTGTGCAAGGTGAACAGCATCATGCACACTGATTGTCAGGGCAACTGATATATTTCTGTAGCAATTTTTATTTATTAATATCTAAAGAAACAAATGAGTTATTAGGAAATACCCATCAAATTTCTTGTCAATACCCTTGAGAAACTAATTTTATTGATGTTGCACAGAGATTCCTAGAGGGCTAAATAATCTGGGCTAAAATTTCAGTTCACAAGACAGTCAGTAAAACCTTTCTGAAATCGTGGTGGTATTTTGTCTCCTAACAGAATGTCTGGAGAAAATTCTTCTTTTTAATATATTTTTTAAGAAAGCTGAGAATAAGCAGAGCATATTTGGTAAGTTCTGAACAGAGCAGGCTTACAGCTTTTCCAGGTTGTATATTTTCAGGTAAATGTGAAGCTAGCATGGAGCAAGGGGAGTTATGTGGGGTCAGGAAAACCGAACAAACCAAGTAACAGCACCACTGCTAAAAAAACTTAATGCCCAGGGAGCCCACAATTAAATATTTATAGCCTTATGGACAACAAATACTCTGCAGGACAAGACTACAAAGCAGTCCCATGCATAGGTATTCTTTTTGCTCTCCCTCTATCCATTTCTTTCACCTTACCCTTTTTCAGAATACTTACTACAGCAGCGCATTATTATTGCCAATCCCACTGCAAACTGTAAAATGGAGAATGCTTTTTAATGCCTTTTTATGGATTTCTCGGTTGATTCAGTTGGTTCCTATTCAAATACTGTGTTCATTTTAAATGCTGCAAATTTTAGGGCAAGCATGACTTTTGTTCAAGAATCTGTTTTTCAAATGCATCATATTTAGAGATCTAGAAATAAAAAATATTCAGAAATAATTTTGACTGATTTTTAGATGATTAGAACAGTTTTCATATTGTACTTCAACCACTATTTCAGGAGTTGTTTTTGTCAGGAAAAGCCTGCCCTATGAATAATTCTTTCAGTATTTCTGTGGATGCTGACTTCTAAGGCAACTGAAACGAAAGCAGATGTTCAGAGGAGATCTGTGCAAGATTTCCCAGTCAATGAAACTTCTATGAAAGATCAAAACAAGAAGACACCACAAACGAGGCTGTGGTACCCACAGCCAGGCAGATCTGGCTTTGTCCATCACCTAGAGGGATGCCGGAAAGGACAACTTGCAACCTCTTTTTGAGGGTCACTGGTGGCAATGCTGACAGACCTGCTTCTCAACTTTGTTTCTGTAGCATTGCTACACGGTGCTGGTCTCCACAGGGATGTGGGAGAAATTTAACCCCCTGCTGCAATACACTACTTTTTGTAATAAATGCTTGCGGTTTTTTCTCCTGGAGTTTAATAGTTTGAGGGCCAAAAGGGCTGTGCTGTACTCTGACGTGTGCTCTGCTCCCAGTTACAGTCAGCAGTTGGATAGAGAGCGACACACTCATTTACTGCTAGATAACAACTGTGCTTAATCATCTATGAGACTGCAAGAGGTTCTCTTGGTGTCTACCTAATCAGCAGCTCTGCCATTTATTGGGATACTTGTTCACTTCAGTTCAAAACCCAATCTCTTACTATGAAAGAAATTACCAACTCTCAAATATCCTCTGACTGCTTCCCTAGGATACTCACTGATAGGGATTCTTAGAAAATATAAAATCTGCTAAGTACTTGAGCCTTCATGCAAAGTTTCTATAGCAAACAACATCAAGAATCTTTGGAACCCCAGTTCTTTACACAATTCATCATATAATTCATTACTTCACAATCTTGTATTTGGATTTTTAAAAAACCCAATACCATTAATATTTTGGAATTGCAATGCTGTTAGGAAAAAATCCCCACACAACTTGATATGTTTGTCTTGCTGATTTTCAAGATCCACTCACCCTACTTGAAAGTATACTACTTGCTTTCCTAAATGTCAGTCAGGAGAACCAGGGCATCAGCCTTCACTGCCTATGTTCATGTGACAATTGTCTGTGTATCAGAAGAACATGCTGTGGGTTCTACCAGTCCTATGTCAGATTTCACTTAGTAAATTGAAAAAAAAAATCCCAAACAACAATAAAACACCACAACCCAATCCGACCAAACAACCCCCCCCCATGAACAAACAAACCAACCAAACCAAAAAAACCCCAAACCAAAACAAAACCATGAAACAAAAAGAACCTAAACCCTAATTAGATTGCAACAAAACAAGTGTTCCAGTTAGTTTCATGGCAGGGGAAAAGCAAGCTCTATTAACCCTGGTATTTCTAAACCCCAATACTGTGGTTTTAGTTTAGGATGTTGTCATCTGGGAAAAAGAATCTGCATTCACATCACACACGCGCTGCAATCCAGGGACCAGGACACAGCCTCACCCCGCTCCACACTGCCCTGGGCAGGGCACAGGGACTGGCAGCCACAGCACTGTCCACAGCCCACAGATCAGCCGCATACCCACATGTGCATCTAAGGCATCAATAAGGTATAGGGTCCCTTCCTGAACAGCTTTTTATAATGTCTGTGCTTCTGAAGCTGTGCAAGTGTGACAAATGGTTGGGGGTTAAGAATTCTCTACATCAGTAACCCTCCCCACCCCTCGCTCCAGTCCACCCCAGAAAACAGAACAAATGCCCCATACCTGGAGACGTTTTGATGCCTGGATTATTAATAAAATAAGCATGATAATGAATAATCTACGTTAAGCATTTTCTTACCCTTTATTTTTTCATTATGATCAGAAGAGGAATATGATTAACAGCAGTTTAAACTTTAGCAGTACAATTTCAGTATTGAATATAAAACTACACTGCAAGTTGATGTGTTTTAAAAATGGTTATGTATACTCTAGCCTTAAATTTATGTATCAAATACAAGTAACTCAATTGTTTCTTGCCTTGACAATTAACATATCTAACACATTTCAACAAGCCAGACATCCATCTTTTCCATTAAAAAAAAATAAGCAAGCACACCAAATCTTATTCATAGCAAGGGGGGGGGGGTAAAGACTCAACACTTTCCTGAGTGTTGTGCAAATAATAACAGGTTCAAGAAAGTCAGTTAAATAAATGTAATGATAAACCTAAAGCTAAGCTGGAGGACCTTTTGATTAACTTCATATTTCATATATTATTTGCATCAGTTGAGAGCAACATGAGTTACAGAACTTCCATGAAAACAAGCCACTTACAAGCAGGTGTTTAAGCTTGATCAGTTTATTAAAAGGATTATATGACACGGTTGCCTGCAATAGCAGGGGACTGGATCTGATGACCCAGGAAGTTCTTTCCAGTCCCATGTTTCTAAGCCATGCACCAAGTGTATCCAGCCCACACTTTCACATTTGGAAAAAGCCAAAGCCACACACACACACTCACAGGAAAAAAAATTAAAAAAAAAAAAAAAAAAAACCTCGATGACACCATTTCATTTTTCTAGTTATTCACTATGCAGAAGGGAACAGAGCTTAAGTCCTGTACAGAGGATACATTTACTCGAGGTTGATGTGGTACTGAAGTCAGTTAATAATTAGATACCTCCAGGCAGATTCAGTTACAGGGCATACCAACACTGCACACTGCCAGACAATTTCTAATCAAGCCAAGAACCTCTTGCAGGATGAGGTCTCTGCTAGCAAGCACAGAGCACACCAAGTAAGCTAAAAGCAGCTGTTCTTAGGTGAACTACCCTACCAACCATGAGTGAAAGACAGATGGTAAGAAGCATTTACCTACTAGACAAGATCTCTGCATACCCAGGCAGAAGTAATTAGTTCAGAGCTGCAACCATTGTTCCTGCCTTGCCTGTCTCTTGAGTACATTCTCTTTAAAAGCTGGTCTACAGAATCAGTGCAGCCATTCTCAAGCACTACTAAAGTAGCAGTTTGCAGCTGCTATGCAAGACTCTACTTTCAAATGGTAGTCAGACATTCCCATCATTGAGGCCCCTTTGCTAGGACAGCATTCACAGCCACAGCAATAAGCCTTTGCAACAAATAGATATCTAAGCAATTGCCTACATTCAGCCCATCTAACTTTTAGGCACTTGGTTAAGGTGTCTGGGTCTCTTGTCACCCAGAGCTCCCCCCACCCCCCAGGGGAAAAAAAAAAAAAAAAAATCACTGAAGGCAGGTAGTCTCAATTGCCTTCTGGAGGTGTCTCTTGACCCCCCACTGAGCAAACCAAGTTCTTAACACACGCACCTCAGTTAGACAGGATGAATGGAGACTTGCATCTCTTCCTAGAGACAGTATCAATACTCTCCAAAACCAAATGCAAACAAGCAATTACCGTTTGCAACCCATTACATTTGGAAACAAAAAGTTACAGTCAGTAATTATGCTGTAGTCCCTCCCTCCCAAGCATAAAAGCCTTCCACATGGAGGCTCTGCTTAAAAAAATAAGGAAAAAAAAAAAAAGAAGCAGCATTCTTCTTTCAGACAAAGAAGAGTGCACAAGGCTGCTTTGCCACTCATTCATGGGGAAGCTGAAGGATCAGAGAACACTTATTCAGAGAACTGGAATGACTAAGCACTGCTAGTGCATGCAAAGCAGAAGTAACAAGATCAGTTTTAAATTAACCCTAGTCCTCTTCTCCACCCCACAAAATTCATGCAAGTGTTTGAGAAGATAGGTCAAGACATAATAGCCCCAGTTTCCAAAAAGGCTTAGTTTGGTTTTTTAATACATATTGTAAAATGTCCTTTTGTTTTCTTTCTGCGGGTAGATAAATGCATTTTTGGCATGTTTGAGAATCACAGATATCTATGAAGTCCATGCTGTTTAAATTCTCCAACTAGTTTTTATAACCTGTCAAAAAAACATAAGCAACCTATACATGTTTCCCCAGTATTGACATGCATGCTCAGAGCTCTCCACTGTAGTGAAATGAGGTGTTACTTCTGTGCTGATAGTTGACGAGTCAGCATTACACGACTTTGAGACCAACTAAATTAACATTGTCGTAATATGAAAGGCAAGCACAAGTTCATTTATTTATAGCAAAGGTCTTGGGTTACAGGAGGTCAGTTCTTGCCATCTTGAAAAGATAGGGGATAACTTATTGCATACATGTGCATTATAATTTAGCAGCAAGTCATTCATAGAAACACTTCCCTCCTACTGCTTTTTTGGTTTATTATCTCAATTATATATATATATATTTTAACTTTACAAAGCATTTAACACCACCTTTAAGTTAATGGTCTTTTATTGGAAAAAAAAGACTAGCATTTACAACTTGGAATGGACATAAATTGTAATATCTTGAACAGCAATGTTGATAGTTGTGCTGAAGTCCACAGGCTACTCCGCCAGCTCCAAGTCATGGTACAGAAGGTTTTAAAAATATGAGAGTCCAAAGATGCTCCCTTGGTGAAGGTTTCTTTTAAAAATTTTGTGAACGGTAACAGCCTGACACCCGTTTCACTATAGTGCAATGCAGACAATGTTAAACCAGTATTTTAACACAGACATGCCATCCATAGTTAAGATCATCGTATTTTTGGAGCACTCTGCTACGTACAGGAGAACCATTCAACCTTTAGGGCATTTTCTTTAAGTTTTGCATCCTTCAACCATTTTGCTGCATACCATCCTGAGGTATAAACCAATTTTAAAGTAAACCAGCTATGACAATTTATACTACAAATTGAACTAGAATCCACTGTTGAACAAAAGAGTGGATCCTTTAGGTTTTTTTTTCCTTTTAATACACATGTCTGACTGTGCTCAATTGTCAAGCTGCATGCATGAAAAACTGGCCAGCCCAAACAGTGTAATAGTCATTAGCAAATGGAACTTTCGAGTTCACTAAGTGCTTCCTTTTTTTTTATTTTCAAGGTAGTACAATTATTTATATTGTAAAACTGATGTTTAACTTTATCTTTTGGGGACAGGACCACCAACCATTACATGCAGTTTGTGGACAGAAGGTAATTTGACATTCAGTTTTGCTATACAGAAACAGAATGAATAAATGAACATTTTTTTGCAAGAGGTAAGTAAAAGATTCAATTTGATTCTTCTAGAGGAAAAAAGGTGTAAAGGAGGTCTCTTCACTTTGCAGTCATCATCTGTACGAATTCTGAAAAGATAAAAAGTCACTGTGATTTACTGTCTCCAGAGTACTTCAAGTCAAAAGTGTCTCAAACAGCTGGCATAAAAAAAAGCACCTTTCACTGCATCTAAGGTTTTGTCCACAGAAGTGGACAAGCGAATAAACAAGTGTCTCAAGTACTAAAAATTAATGCCCTATGCAACAGGCTTTCCTCAGTCTGAATAATGGTTTTAAGTAAAGACAAGCATCTTTTTACCTTCATAGTTGACTTGCCCATCCCCATCAATGTCTGCTTCTCTGATCATTTCGTCTACTTCTTCATCTGTTAGCTTTTCTCCTAAGTTTGTCATAACATGGCGTAGTTCTGCTGCACTGATATAGCCGTTGCCATCCTATGAGAAAAGAGTTGCACAAGACCATGAACAACAATCCTGACATGGACTAACTTGGAACCCACGCCTAGGTTTCCAGTAACTGCTTCTGAAGCAGCCTCATGGCACTTGGGACAGATGTACAGACCTGCCACACTGTACATACTGCAGTGTGTATTAGTTCCCCTGCCTTCTGAGGCACGCATGACACCATATCCTTCTATACAATTATTACGCTGTAATAACAACTGCATGCCTGACTTGAAGTTGTGATAAGGTATTTTTAATGCTTTTAAAGAGCTTTCAAAAATAAACACAGAAACAAAACCAAAAAAGTTTTTGTTTAGTCTCTGCTGCCTAAGCAAGGCCAAAAAGAGACCCATTTCCCCACCACCAAGAACGAAGTCAACTTGCTCTACTGTGTTAACACTACCTCTATAACCAGACTGCAGCTGGCTATGTTAGGCTTCTTGGGTAAGATGATATAGAACAAATCAAAGAAAGTACTTAAATTCCACTCATAAGGAGTTCTGAGAAGTTTTATGGCAAAATTAAAAAAAGAAGAGAAATTGACACTTCTAAGCCAGTGTCCCCATTTATAATATCCAAACCTGAAGCTCACCCTGAGCCACTTCAGGAATTCCATACACTGGAAGAATACACTATCTTAGAGCAGGATATGGCTATCACCAGTAGATAACCTACTTCAGTGGCTTTAAACACTAATCTAGTCTGCAAAAATATCCCCACATTTTCAGCGAAGTACTGGAGACTGACACTTTTTTCTATAAAAAATAGTAGTAATGTCTTCTTCTATACATGCATGTGCATCAGCTTTACAGCTGCACCAGCCACTACTCAACACAGTTCTTGTGCAGCATCTGTCATGTCCAAACAACCCAAAGAGGGGAATCCCTGTTCTAGAAAACTGACACATGCCCAGGTATTCTTAAGCAAGATCAAGGGAGCTGAGCTTTCAAGTTTTTATGAAAGCAACCTCAAAGTTGATACGTTGAAAACAGAACATGCAATACTTTGTATCCCTCCAAATACTGATGACATCATCTTGACTTCAAAAGCTTCCATACGGTAGTATAAAATCTCATGCATCCATGCAAATATTTCCCCATTACCCCCAAAGTCAAAAGGGACAGGAAAATCCCTCTCCTCTACCCACACATCTTGAAAAAACCCACCCTCCCCCAAGCATCAAGTTCTGCTAATCTCTAAGGAAAGGCCAGAAAGGTCTTTTTTTTTAGGATGAGCCTAAAGCTTAGACCTTGCTGTATAAAGCAAGTAGAAGCAGGCTGCAACTGTTCTGGTTCTATACTCAGAACAATCTCTGCTCTATTTCCAACTCCTCTGCTTCTACTAGAGGACTCCTTCTAGAGAAGAAGAGAGAAAACACTGAGGAAAATACAGACACCATTATTGCTTTTGAAGAGTAGCTGTCCTTTTAGTAATACCTTGTCAAAGACTCGGAATGCCTCACGGATTTCTTCCTCGCTGTCTGTGTCCTTCATTTTTCTGGCCATC
Organism: Gymnorhina tibicen; assembly: GCA_013399875.1. NCBI lineage: Eukaryota > Metazoa > Chordata > Aves > Passeriformes > Artamidae > Gymnorhina > Gymnorhina tibicen. The sequence goes on along the minus strand of VXAZ01001882.1, from coordinate 270,992 downwards.
ATGGTTAAAAATTCAGGGAAGTCGATAGTGCCATTGCCTTAATAAAAAGAAACTTTCAAAAATTAAACTTCCATGCTTTTCTTTATTAACAAACAAAAAAATTATAGATCTGTCATTTAACTTAGCCAGGGACAAGACCGACAGATCCTCTGTTAACTGTTCTTATAGACAAACTGGTTCTTCTCTCTAAATTGCTAACGCTGCCTTTTTTGCTATTACAACGTGTAGTAGCCACAGCAGCCACTCTGTTTCACCACAATATCAGCCACTGCCTTCTCTCCAGGTCAAGCCACACCATTTGCCACCGAAGCTACAAGTAAAATGTCAGTCTGATGCTTCAAGGCTAAGCAATAATTAGACTTATCTTTACTTCCAATCACTCCCACAAAATTAACCTTTTAATTTTTTAATAATCTCTCAATTGCTGTGGGATACTCCAGGAAGAAAATGTATCAAGCTGGCATCACAAACCCAGGTTATCTAGTATTTGGGAAAAATCACACTTCACTAAACTGTTCATAAATACTTTTTCCTTTCTAAAAATCAACTACCTTATCAACCAAAGTTGCACACCACAAAAGCAACATACCATCTTAGGGGGCAACGAGGATCTGCAAATTCCAGTGATGTGAGAAAAGCTGACATTATTTGTTATTATTGCTAAGCTTAGCTGTAGGTGTTCTTATGGGTATTTCACTGCAAAACTGAAAATCTCTGCTGACATCTAGGCCTCACCCCTAAGATTAAGCTTTTAATTCACATCACGGATTTAAATTTCAGGCTGCTCAAAGCTAGGAAAAAGTGGTATGGTGAAGAAACTAGATTTGTACAGTCAGCATTCAGCTCTATATGCCAGAAAGGCACATTAAGTAGTTCACAAAACCACATTAAACAGTTCACTGTGCAACTAAGATCTACACATTGATTTAAAGAAGCATACAAATTCATTGTGCAAGTACAGCAAAGAAGCTAAACAAATGCAATTTAAGAAAATCCTTGCATCCTAGGAATGCCAGCCTGAGACATACAAGGCTATTTATCATCATGCACAGCTTTCTGTACCAGTTAAATATGAACACAGGTCTCTTACTCAGTTTTGAAAAAATCCTCAATGAACATGCAGAAGAATAGTAAAGCATTCTGCTGTAACCCAAATTTAAACAGTTGGGCAGGTATACTTATCTGAAATCCTCAGTCTCCTTCTGTTTTAAATCCACCAGAGCAGCATTTTGTCTGCAGCCTAAAGCCACTATATGCAAACTCTACATACCACAGCAGACCCTGAAGCTTTTCGGTTTCTGCAAACACTTAGCAATTAAGGTCCACTTACACTTTTAACTAAGTAGTTTAATTAATATGGCCTGATAATCTGATAATTTATACTCTTACCAATACACTTTCACTCTTCTTTCACAAAAAGGTTAGAGAAAAATCACTATCACAACCAACATACAACACCAAAGGCTTGACATCACTGAGCAGGGGGAAGTATTTTTCCTTTTCAAAACTGTTAGCCTATGTGGAGTTCAGAAACACAATATGTAGTTACCTTTTCTGGTGTCCATCTAAAATAATTGTTAGCCTTGATATGGGAAGGGTTTTCTGCCTTTGCCTCCAATAGCCCCTCTCCATCTATTAGGGGTTTAATACAACAGATAGACTATATAGCGTCTTCCTGTTGTGCTTTACTTACAAGAATTGAAAACACTATTCCACTCCTAACACAATTTTTGTCTTAGCCAAAACCACAGACATTGGTAAAGCTATCAAAACCAACAGGGGCTGACAAAACACATACAGAAGAGCTGGATGGAATGACAGGTTAATGGCAGGTCAGGGCAAGTCAGATAGCAATAGGAAGCCTGTGACCCATAAAATATTAAAGACAAATAGCATAACTTTGTCTCTGCCCATCACCTGTTTTTAGTCTCACGAATACTGCTAGCATCTTTGACATCCTTCTGAGTTTAGATTCTATCCAGCATTTTGAAACTGCTTTAGGAGATCCATGTCACAGTCTTCCCTATGCAGTTTAAGCCCAGGTGTGGAGGTCACACATATTAAAGATGATCACAGCACCTTCCCAACACTTACCATCAGCATCTACCTCGTTGATCATATCCTGCAATTCTGCTTCTGTTGGATTTTGACCCAGTGACCTCATGACAGTTCCCAGTTCTTTTGTTGTGATAGTACCATCACCATCTTTGTCAAATAGGGAAAAGGCTTCCTTGAATTCTAGAGGCAGAAACAGTCCCAGTGTTTAGAGACATTACCAGCATGAGAAAACCGCACACTAAAAATGCACTCCACTGACAAAGCCTGGTACAATTCTAAGAAGCATTTTCTCTTTTTATCTAACTGTCCCTGTATTGAGAGAATTAACACTCTCAAATACAAATAAAAAATTACTTACAGTACCAACACATAATTTGCACAGTAAATTCAAACTTATTTCATGTGGCTATTATCTGCATTACAACTCTGTAATTCATTTCCCTGCATCTGCATCTTGCCTGCGGCACAGTTGCTCCACAAACAGCAGCTGTTTGAAGTAAGTGAAAGGAGCCACTGGGTTCCCTTTACAATTAACAGACTTACAGGAACAAAAAAGTGTTGTCATTTACCACTTATTTTTATGTCAGCAGACAATAAGAATTAGTGTCAGCCACAAGTGGAGGACTGGCCTCCAGAAGGTCAAATAATGCTCCTTCTCCTAACTAGGCTTAAGTACAGGGAGTCTGTTAAAAGTTTTAAATAAAAGACACTGGCTTGTAACAATGTGCAATAAACCCATCTGAGGTTTATTTGTTGCTATTTCACTTCTAGTTTATCTTCACCCTTTAAAAGACTACCAAGGTCTGCTTTGATTCTAAGTAGTTCATTTGAGTCTAGCAATTATTTCTGTTTGCAAGAAATCTAGGAGAACTTGGCTCAAGTCTGAACATCTAAAAAAAATATCATTATCTGTAGTCCAAGGAATAAGCAGTCTAAATTAAGAGGCAATGAACCAGTAATCTTCCAGAATATTTTTGTCTGGTTTTTTTGTAGTTTGGGATTTTTTTAAGTGAGTGCTTTTCAAAAGTGGTAGTACAGATTTAAAATTGTCAAATATGGTTTTTTCCACTATGCTTGAGATAATATATTTTCTGTTAGTCACAAGAGTTAGCAAAAAAAAAAAAAAATTATCATCAAAACACTTACCAGCAATCTGTTCTTCAGTCAGCTGATCAGCCTACACGAAGAATAGAACATTTTAGAATACTGTTTACCTCTAGCTATGTCAAGCCATGAGACACTTCCTTTAAATTTTAGAAGTGATTTATCATTACTTTCACAAAGTCACTTTCAAAACCTGTCTCTACAAGGAGACTCCACTCACCTAAACCATGCAGCTGTTTCCAAAAGTATATAGGCTATAACTAACACATGAAGAAGCAAACACCATCCTGCCACTCGGTGAATCTGATTTGGTCCAGCGAAGGACACAGGGCAGGTTCCTTGCAATTGGTCAGAGAGGCATGAAATCCCTAATGCCATGTGTTTGGGGTTTCACAGCACATGCCATTCCCAGCAGTGCAGTGCCCTGGCACAGCGTTGGGGCATCGCACACGTGTGGGCTGCTGTGCTGCCCACGGCTCCAGCCCTGCCCGCCCTCCCCACAGCAGCCTCCAGCTCTCTGCCAGGCCCACAGAAGGGGCTCTGCTGCAACATTACGAATTACATCTCGGTATTAAGAGAGATTTTTGCCACCTCTGACAAAGAAAATTACAGTTTTCACCCATCATATTTTTCCATTCAGCCAAGCAGTTTAAGGTGCCTCATCTGACATGCAGGTTGTTTTATACATAATTTTAAGTGGCAAGATTTAAAGTGCCTGCTTATGACCTTCTGTACATCAAGAGGCTACTGCTGCATAGAAAGGTATACAGCTCAGCAGGCAATCAAACGGGCTTTCTAGAGCTTAACTGTGATAGCTGCATCCTTCCAGAAGCCTCTCCCTATGTATGGATAGAGCATCACAAAAAGCTCCACTGTTTGGACTCAAAGGAGCTAACTAATCTTTATGGAAAAAAATGCCTTTTCCTAGTAAAGGAAAAAAAAAAAGAGGATTTTACATGCCTAATCACAGATATTGAAAAGTATGAGGTACTAGCTTGTTTTAAACACATTTTACTGGACCGTTTTTACAAATAGAACAGAGAATTTTGTAGGTCAGAGAAGGCAGGCAAACACTTTAGTTCTAAAATATTAAAGTATTAAAAACCATCTAATTGGAGCAAAGAGCAACAAATACAATGGAGAATTAATCAGCTATACAGTGTTAAGCTCTTGCATATGGGAACAGGGCAGGGTTGAAAATCTGCTCTATATGTTAAGAGGAATACATAGACATCATCTATAATTAGACAAGGGGTTCGTTTTAATGTCTGTATGTAATGATTAAACAATCCCCTGTATGCAGTGTGTCGGAGGAGAGAAAAAAGAGTAGAAATGCTAACAGCTAAAGACAGTCTTCTTTAATAACAGCAAAAAGCTTGTGTTCAAAATCCAGCTCGACTTCCTCCACTCTTTGTGATTTTCCAGAAAATGCGAGGTTTCACTTAAAGATTATCTAAGGAATTTACATAACAGACTCACTGCCCTGCAGAACAGGAAACAGAGCCACACCTTGGCAAAAAACCTCCAACCCACAGAACCAGCTCATTGCCCCATTAATCGGAGCTCGCTGAACGTTTCTGAAAAATCGTATTTCAAATGAAAAAAAAAAGAACAAAAACCCACGAAACAAAACCCCAAAACTTTCGCATACCCGGCGATGCCCGAGGACACAACCCGACCCTACACTGCCACGGGGTTCACCTTCCCGAGCAACAGGCACAGCCATTATCCCCTTACCACAGCTACAGGACAAAGGTACCCAGCCAGGAGCCATCACCCCACCCAGCCAAGTCATCGAATCCTGTCCTGGTGATGTCACCCTTCTCCTACGGGAAGGGGAGATGGAGAGACAGAGTCGAGGAACACCCAGATTGCCAAAAAGTGATTAGAGGTCAGTCTGCAACTGTTTCGCCCCTCTCGTAGGAAGCGAAAAACGGCCGGGAAAATCCCAGCCCTTCCTCTTGCTCTCTTTTGCGAGCAGCGCTGGCTTGGCCCTGCAGCAGCAGGTAGATGATGCGATGCGTTCCGGCGGGCATCGCCCGGCCGGCGGGGCGGGAGGCTCGCAGCCCGCCGGCGCAACAGGCGCCCTTCCCGGCCAGCAGCCACCCACTGCTGCAGTGCGTCCCCGTTTCCCCTCCCTCCCTCTCCAGCCGGCGGCCACACCACGTTCTCATCATTCAACCGCCAGGGCGCCCGGTCTCCGCGGCCAGCCTTCCCTCCCCATCGCCTTTCCTCCTGCGGGCGGCTGGGGCAGGTGCTCTTACCCCCCAGCGCCCGAGGAGAGGGGAGGCTGCGCCCCTCCCGCCCCGAGCCCCCCATGCAGTAGTTGGGCCGCTTCCAACCGAGCAACACGCACTGCGCCCCGGTCCCCGCGGCCGGGGGGTGCGCGGGGGCCGGGAGGAAGAGGAGGAGACATGATGTAATGCAGACAGCGATGGGCTTCGCCGCCGCGGTTGCGTTTTTTTTTGGGGGGGGGATTGGGGGAAAGGGGGGGGCGCAGTAGCTGCAGCGCGGTGCCCTCCCCCGGCCGCCCCCCCGCTCCCTGCGCAGTGCAGCTGGTGCCGGAGCCGAGCGGGATCCTCGCCCGCAAACCCGCGCCCCGCCCCGCAGCGCGCCCTGCCCGGCGCTGGGGCCGTGGCCCCGGGGAGACGCGCCCGGCCCTTTCCGCAGGGGAGGGAAGGCGAGGCGGGGCGGGAGGGCGCGGGGCCGGGGCGCCCACACGGCAGGCCCACGGAAAGGGGAAGGAAGCGGCGGAAGAGGAAGGGCCGCAGCTCAGCGGCGATCCCGCGCAAGGCGGCGGGGGGTGGGGATAGGGAGAGTCCGCAGCCACCAACCCGCTCACCCCGCGGCGGCCCGGGCGGGAAGGGCCCCCGCGGGACTCCCCCCACCCCCGCTCCTCCCCGGGGACAGCCCGGCTCCACCAACCCGACCGTCCCCAGCTCCGCAGCGAGCGCACTGCGCACCAGCACCGGCACCCCGTGCCGCATCCGGCCGGTCGAGCGAACGAGCGAGCGAGCGAGCCCCCTACCATGGCGCGGCGGCGGCGGGCCCGGCGGCGGCTGCACGAACTGCGCGACCACGAGCGGCGGCGGCGGCTGCTGCCTCCTCCCGGCGCGGCTCACAGAGTGCTGGGGCTGTGAGCCTGCGCCGCCCGCTATATACGTGGGGCTGTATCCCTCCGCCGGAGCGGGGCCCTTTTCCCTCCTCCCCGGCGCGGTATGTGCGAGGTGACTGCGGCGGGCGGCCCTGCCCCCTCGGCGGCCCGGCCCCTCCCCCGGCGGGGCCGCTCCCGCAGCCCAGCGCCCCCAGAGGGGCGAGGGCAGCTCGGTCTCGGCAGTGGCTCTTCTCCGCCGAGCGCTGGTGCCGGCGCAGCCCGCGGGGAGCTGCCTCACCGCCGGGTCCCTGCCGGGTCCCCGCCGTTCTCCAGGCTGGAACCCCCGGAGCGAGGGCATCTCGGCCAAGTTGGTGCTTTTTTAATTTTCTGGACAGCATCCCCGCCGGCGGGGCGGGCCTGCGCTCCCCCGAGGAGCCCGGAGCGGCACCTGGGAGAGGATGATGGCGCGGGGACGGGGGAAACGTTAATAAAACACATTTTTTCGGTGACAAGGCGTGTGCGACAGCGACTGTAAAACTAAAATGTTGAAGCGAGCACAGCTGCCTTTTTATTAATCACAGGGCTTTTGCCAAGCACCAAAATCCAGACGACGGCGAAATTCAATCTAGAATCGGATGGTCTACAACTGAGGTGTCAGTTCAGCCTCTTCAGAAGCCTGCAACTGAGAGGCAGCAAAAGCATATCCTGGTGTCACAGTGTTTTCTTCATTTCTTCCCTGTCAGCTCTGAGGATTGTGTCCACACTGGTAATAACCCAAAAATATATTGTAGTATTCACACTGTACCTCCTTTAACAGGTATGGAAGCACAAACAAACATGGACCCACACTGGAATCTAGGATTTTGGTTCCATTCATGACAGATTCCCTTAGATTTTGAGATTTTTTGTAGCTCAAGGTATTTTTAGTTGAATGTTTTGGTTTGGGCCTCTCTCTGGATTGGGAGGCTTGCAGTATTTCCAGTGTGGTCATAATTCTGATAAATCTGCTTGCAGTATAGCACTAATCTTCTGAAATTCATTTTTCTATTCTGTTTTTGAAAAATCACGTGTACTTTCAGTGTTTGAAATAACGACAAAATCTGTTTGGTTCTGTTTGTTTAACAGTTTCAATAGCTCTGCCACTGAAGTTACAATTTATTTGCTTGCCTTTCTGGAACATAGTGATAGGTTGGCAAGCACAACAGTTACCTGTTTGCAATGTAGAGGGATTTCTCAGCTAACAAAATAGCATATTTAATGTGTCACAGTTTGGTTCCCAAGCCATTCTAACATTTGTATGAAATGGTGTCAGAAAACCAATTTGCAGCTGGCTAGTGTACAAATGATAGGTTTATAGACAGCTTCCATTTTAGATGTGGAATGCCCAGCCTCCTATTTTTAATATGCCTTTTTTTTTAAACTACCAAATAGTGATGCTAATTTTTTTTTTTTTTTTTTGCCGTGGAAGAACATGAAAATAATTAATCTTTCATTTTCAAACAAGACCAGCAATTTTAAGCTCTTACTTTCCTAGCTTAATTTCTTTCTGGAAAGCATGGTGCAATGTTTGATTGGTGTGAGCTACAAGAGTATTTGCTTGGCTAAGTGAATCTTGGAACTCTCAGAGACTCACGGGGATACGTAAAGAACAATGTTCATGTACAAATTGTTCAACTTATTGTGCTAGTCTTACACAGGTGAAGATCTCATTGTTAAAACACTGAATTCTACATAAATATGGGGCTAATAAATTTGTACAATTATCATGCAAAGAAAAGGTATTACCAGAAGAATAATCCTACCAACATTTAAATGCAACAGTTTAGAATGTGGGTGCTTTATTTCAGTCTCCTTAAAATTAATTTTAAGCACACATAATATGTTCTTCCATTGATCCAAACCTTCACTTGTTAAAAAGTGAAGGGATTAGATTTATCTGTTGAGGAGAGACTATAAGACAAGTAATTAAAATTTATGCAGATTCTCTTACAAACTATCAGTATTACAGCACTTGGACATACGTGATGAAACTTGGAAATGTGAAGTAGAAAGCCACTCAGTCACGTTCAATGAATGTTGCCAAAGATTAAGAGGGCCTTTGAGTAGAAGGATTGCTGTGCATTTATTCCTTTTTTTTTCTTTAACCTTTTGTGTCTACTTTTCCTAACTTGATGGTTCATGTTAATAATTCATTTATATTTAAAATTAAATTATGAAATAAAGTTACTTTTAAAGTAGTTTGGAATCTAGTTATCTTGCTTTATTTTAAAAAAATTTCAGGATGATCAAGTAAGGTGCCACAGTTGGGTTCTGCAGTAGTTTCTGTTTAAATTGCATCATTCTGTATTTGAAAATATTTCAGAGCTCACATTCCAAAATACCATTCTGACTAAGGGGAATTTTATTCCCTAATCTGACATATGGCAACGATAAATGTAAATAAAACAGAATACTAATCTTTTGATGCTTATTTAATGCAAATAAAAAATCGTCTAAACTGGCATCTCCCTGCTCCTTGTAAATTTGCTTTCACTCAATTGTACAGCTAGATCTTGATCAGTATTCTTTGTTCTCTTAAAATTTATATTCAGTTGTGGCCAGGCAAGAAATGCCCCTGTCATTCCAATGACATACAATGTCAAATGATTTGCCAGGATCTTCTACAGCCTCATTCAAAATCTCCTGAATCTCAGTGTGAGCTGGACTGGGCCATGGAATTACTCAGTGTTTGTGCCTGACACCATAGAACTTGGCCATCCCATTGCTATAGAGCTTTTCTATGAACAAAGGGCTATGCAACAGCTATTAAGATGAATTTTGACTGGATAAATTTTCTGTTCTAAACTACTTTACCCTCTAGGCACGCTCTTGTTGACTTGTGTTTGAACTGTAATACCAAGAAAATATTATTTTATAAATTTATTTATAAAATAAATCAAATGGTTGCAGTGGAAGACTTGCAACCATTCTACCTAGCATAACATTCCTAAATTTCGCCTTGATGTGATAGCAAGATTACAGTCTTACAGTTGGTCTTTGTTTCGCCAGAGATTAACATGTCCATTCCTTGGGAGCAGCCTAAGATATAAGGAGGAATTCTGTTGAGAACCTGACAAAATAATAAACCTTACATACTTACATACATAAACCATACTACTTACATACCTTACATAAATAATAAACCATACTACTTACATACAAGGTGTGCTTTTCAGCTTTGGCTTTGTTAACATAAGCACCAAAGAAGATGGCCTAACACGCATCACCTGTTTTCTTATATTATATATACACGTAGGTTAAACGCCCCCCCCAAAAAAATTAAAACATTTCACAGACATCTGTCCTGAGAGAAAGGATGGGAGAACAGATGGACAGAAGTTGTCATATCATTTAATGCACAGCTGCGAGGCTGATATTATGGCAATAAGCATAGATAACCAGTTTATAATAAGTTAGAAGTACAAGAAGCCAAAATCAAGTATCTATGTGCATGCAACATCTGTGCAACTGGAAAAAATTAATTATTAGTTTTCATGGGTGTAATATTGCCAGTTATGTGTGTGAGCTACCCAAACTAAATCTGTTGTACTGCTTTTCAAGTCAGCTGGAATTCTGTTGGTATATCAATTTTTCACACTGTCTACAAAATTCTCTTCATATAAAAAATGTTTTTTGGAGAGACCCTTTTCCACAAAAATTAATGATTCTAAATGCCATTGGCAGCTGTGAAAACCTAAGCAAGTATCCTTATAAACTATAAGCTTCACTAAGATTGCAAATAAGTGGGTGGAACTCCATTGAAATAAAAAGCTAGAACAGAATTCATTTTGACCACATTTATACAAGAGGTGAAAATAAAAGTTGCTTTCACCTGAACATTTAAAGTTCCACATCTTGGAGCATTTTTTAATGGGTACATACATGTTCCTGTAGGTAACTGGTTTTTTCTGAGAAATTAAAAAAAACACCCCAAACTCCCCAATCTTTTATATGCTTGTGATTCTTTTACATCTGCCTCATTCCTACTGGTGTTCATCAATAATCACATACAATTATGGATTTTCACCGAGCATTTAGTGTTTGAAGGCCATTTATGTAATTGAATAATCAATGATTGTTACCTACATTGAGTGTCTGTTGTCTTGTAAAGTTTTAGATGTTGATATGAAACTAATTTAATCATTACTTAGAACTAAATTATTTACACATTGCAATTAAATCAGTGAATCCTTTTTCATGTACCTATGTAAAATGGCATCTTTGAGACTCAATAATTTGAAAAGTTTCATGTTTTAAACTTAGTATAGTTTGAGCTGGGAATCTTAAAGGTCCTGTCTTAAAAAGACATGGAAATATAGGAATTACAGACCTGTTTCCACACATAGTCTCACTCATATATCTTGCAGATTAAACATCATAAAACAATTCTTTTAAGCCAAAGTGCTTTTGCCTATTTTTTTTTAACACTTGCAATGTAAAATAAATAAAAAATGAACAAAACTTTTCCACACAGTCTTAAAACCCCCAACCTTTCTTCACAGTCCTATGAAGAGTTCTCTAGAGACATTGGAATATGTGAAAACAGGATTTTCCTTTTCAGTTTTTGCAATTGCCAGTTTCATAGAAAGGTAAACATTGAATGATTCATGATATAAACAAGTTAGTCGCTCCATTTTTCTGTGTTTTGTTACCATTACTGTTTTTACAGATAAAAGCCAAATTGTATCCACTATTTTCCAATAATCAAATGCAGAAGAGGAAAGGATATTTATGTACTATGTGTTTGCAAAGTATTTCATATTTTTACATAACATTGCCAAGCATACCTAGGTCTTGCTTCTTCACTGATAGACACATGTATAAGAACTACATTCCCTGACGATGAGTCCAGGTAATACATCTGTCAAAAGAAAGTAATGTATTTTTACCATAAATATATTTTAAAATATTCTGTATAGAATTATACTTATAGGAATGGTTATTCTAATGATAGAGGAAAAACTCTGTTTCTAATTTCAATAGATGGATTCCTCAAATTTTTAAGTAATATAATGTTACAAAGCATTTTTTGTCAGATTCACCTTATTAGGAATGTCTTGAGTTTGCATTTTATTTCTTAAGAATATGCTGGGAAAATGAGTGGGCCAAAAACTGGTTCACTTTATATGTTCAAATTTCTGCATTAGAATTGATAAAAGCTGAACAGCTGTTGCCATTAGCTACAGATTTTGAACTAATATATAGCTTATAATGGTACAATAAATAATGGTAAACAAATTTCCTTCAGAATTTAGGTGCTGAAGAAAGGCTGGAAAACAGTTTCTTCATTCCCAGTAATGTTGTTCCTCATGTCAGTTTGTCCTACTTAACACAGAAAAAAAATCTTCACAGATACTTAGGATTGATTTTTTACATAATGGAAATTATTAAATGAGCTGTTTGCATTGTTTTTTATACCTCCCCTTTGACCATGAGTAATCAATTTTCATCTGAATACTCCTGTGGGGCAAACTGGGATATCAATTTTGCAATAGAAGTCCCAGATAAGTTCAACAAATATGAAAATATATATGATATAGGCAGACAGGTATTTAAAACCCACAGATACATCCTCTAATGGCCATGTCTCCCTTAACTTCAAATTGTAATTTTGTAGTAGGTCTATGTTAAATGAAATTTCTTTGGGTCAGGTGGAGCTGTTTTAAGTCTTCATGCTACAGCTAATGGTAAAAAATTCAGCAACTCCACATATGTGGTTCAAGGGTGATCATAATTTTAAATCAGAATCATAATTTCTGGTACAGATTTTCAGCAATGTAAACATGCCCTGAAGTCAATAAATCCATGTTAATTTGCATCAGTTAGGGATTTTTTCTTTCCTTCCTTTCCCTCACACACTTGAATCAAGGCGTTTCAATAAGTTTGGAATAGAATCTTATCTAAGGATAAGAAGCTACAAGATCAAAACAACCTGAGTTAATAATGGATGTCAAATACTGTCATCCAAGACACATCCAGCATTCTAATCTGCCATACTGCAAAGCTGGCCTGAGGTGGGAAGTATAGATACATCCCAAATTACAGATGCTGGAAGCCAGCACCATTGCCAAATGACACTTCTTCCTCTGTCTTACATACAGGAAGAAAATTATGGAATCATTACACTTCTTTGGATAGCTATTTTATGTTGTTTGTGAATGCACCAGTAATAAACCCACCTCATAATGAAATAACTTCTCCAACTTATCCACACTTCTGGGGAGGCAAAACCCCTACATTTTTCAACAACCTTGAAGAAAAGATGCATTTCTAGTATAAAACTATAAATTCCAATCTCTGTAGCCTATTGTCAGAGAGCCAATAGACTGCCTCTCCCCTGAGAACATTCCATGGCAGTACCTAGGAAGTCCTCTCCTAAGGGCTCATATCTTTTAAAGTCTTGTGGTAAACAGGAACATCTCATGCCTCCAGAATGTAGGTTCTGATATCCCCCTTAAGGTTTCTCTTTGATCCAGTTCTTCATGTAAAACTTTAGGTTTTTAGTTTTGGGGACACATGTGAAGTTCAGCCTCTTAAAATGCCTAACCCTCAGAGTATGCATGGCCATCCTAACGCACCTCCCATCATTGCTGAAACTTCAAAAACTGTACCAAGAAAATCCATCTTTGGTAGAGCTGTCTCATGGGGCTTCATAGTCTTCCCCATGTTTTTGTGAGGATACAGTTCACATCAGCTACCTAATTAAACCTCTGTTCTGCCTGCTTTATTCTGAGGCTATCAGCTTCTGTGGAATAAAAATATGCCTAAAATCCGGTCTGTCCCAGGCATGTAGCACTTTGTGCACACCTTTCCTGGCAAGCAGCACTGACCTTCCCCACAGTATGGCTATTTGTTGTTATTTTTGCGGTAGCAGAAGTATTCTAGATGCTAATGAAGTACTTATATTTAGTAAGTGCACTGTTATGTGCTGGCTGTGAAGCTGTCAGCAGCGCTGTTAAAGAGCACAAGCTTAACACAAAGGTGCACTGCACTGAGAATGGGGGTTTTTATGCTGTATAGAAGGGAAGTATATTTAATGAGTTTATTTTGGTTAGCCTTTGGTTTAGTTTCAGGTCTGCCAATACTGACATCATTTTTCCAAGCAGGGAGTACCATCTAAGACTTCTCTGCATCACTATCCTCGGGGTGGGCCTGTGTGTGGGCTGATGCAGTGCTCAGCACTCCAGATCATTTCACTTTGGCAACCATTCTGCTTCTGCTGTCTCTATCTCCATACTCTATTTTAGGGGCTTATGGAACACCAATCCTCTCAACTAAAATATAACTGAAACAAGATATTCAGCAATAAATAAGCAAAAAGCAAAAGACTCAAAATAGGCTGTTTTGTTATTATGGGGTTAAATCACTTAAACATAGATATCCTCCTACTCCTCCTCCCACTTCTTTAGTTTGTCTCCTCTTGTTCTCTCAGGACCTACTGATGGCACACAAGCCTGTGCGAAAAAAAAGATGAACTCTGTACTGTGATTGGGTCCATGGGTGCCAAGTAGTCGTCTAACTTAATTCTTGAAAAAAACCTGTTATTGCTAGAATTTTGCCTGTCCTGAGATCCTTGCACCAATCCCTCAGCCTCCAGTGGGGCCAGGGAGCATCCTTTAGAGAGCGATCTCGCACGGCAGAATTGTGTTGGCATGAAAACACATCTACACCTGCACTCCAAAGTGAAGTGGATTTATTACTTGGTCAGTGGGTATGGGGAAGCAGGTGGATTTTTAAGCAGGTACACCTTTGGTAGGTGTTTGGAAGGATATACAGGAATGGCTGTCCGTATGCTGGGGACTTCACCTTGCCACAGAAGATCTAAGTTATTTGGTAAGACATCAGGCTTCCCTCATGCCGCGCCCCTCGCACCTCTTCCCGGAGCCGCTCAGCACTGCGGCTCCTGCCGGGGCTCCCGCAGGCGCTGTGGCGGCATCCGCAATTAACCGAGAGCCACTGCAGGGCTCTTAGCTGTGCTTCTCGCAGATGCCATTTGCCGGCTTGGCACAGGCAGCTCTGCAGCTCCTCTGGAGGCACTTTAGGATTCGCCTGAACCGGGGCTTTGGCTCGGCTCGGCGCTGGCGATTCTCCCGCTCTCCACGCAGGAACTGCCGATGGCGATTAACGTTACACCCACCAGCAGGGGCCCGGGCGACACAGCACAAACCGCTTCATTTTCCCGGATCCTCCTGTGGCCTCCCGAGGGACCCTGATTTCCCCCTGTTTCCCGCAGGCAACGGGGCCGCAGCGGGAGGGCTCTGTGCCGAACTCGGCGGCCGTTCGCTGCCCGGGGGATGGCGGCTGCACCCCGCGCGCTGCCAGGTCCTGCAGCCCCAGCGAGGGGGAGGTAGCGCTGGGGCGGCCGATCCGATCCGGGCTCCCTCCGTCCCTCGGCGGGCAGTTCCCGCCAGCTAGGCGCTGGCCGGCGGCGGGACCTATATGCTCTCGCGGAAGGTTACGGTGCCTGGCACGACGGCGCCCGACGGAAGCGGTGCTGAGGCATCTGAGGCAGCACTTTGTCAAGGAGCGCCTGATTGGCTAACGGGACTCTGCAATAGTTATCTGGTAAGAGTCAAGGCCTCTGATTGGCCGCGCGGTACCTGCAATGCGTCAAGTGAGGATGCTGGGGTGCGCGTGCCAGAGCGCTGCCGGGGGGCGGCCGCGGCCCCGCCGGGCATGGCCGCCCGCAGCCGGCCCTGCCCGCGGCACCGGCCAGCTCTGGGCGCTCTCGGGCCTTCCCGGCAGCATCAGCAGTCCCAGCGTTAGATTTCCCGCCTCTTCGTACCGCTGCAGTTTGCAGCAATGGCAATTGCTTGGCTCACGAGCCAGAGCTGGCAGGAAGAAGCTGTTCCTCAGCCGGTGACCTCCTTAGAGCAGGGTTTCTACGTAAAAAATAAGCAGAAAGACAAAGCCTCTTTTCTCAATCCTTTTCCACAACACAGGGGGTCAGAGGTGCAAAATGTGGCAGTACAAACCTGCTTACACTGCCCTTACACTGCCCGTGTGAGAAGCGTCTCTTGGACTGCTGCTCCAAGTGACAGCTTGAGTGGCAGCTGGGGGAGGATATGCACGGCGAAGTGATGACTGATCGCTGAAATATCTTGCTGAAACGCTGCAAAATCTTTCCAACACAAAAGAGATGCTTCTGCAAAATTCGCCCCGCACCGCGAAGCTGTACCGAGGCACGCGAGGTTGTTCGGCATCCATGTGGGACTGGTAGCCCCCCTGGGCCTGGCCCAAAGCCCTGTTGCATAAGGAGCTGCAGAGACAGCATAACCACTCGTGTGGGGTTTTTTGTATGTCTCTAATTGAAATAAGCATAGATAAACCAGAAGTAAACAAAGTTGTCTCTGCACCAGTAAGAAGCTTACAGGACTGCTTTAAAAACTATGGGGGTTTCAAAACAGCAAGAACTTCCTGGCACAGCTGTGAAGCTTGATGCAGTAAGTGTCTAAAGGTAGAAGTAGGTTACAGACACTCATTATCTAAAACTCTTCAGTATTTCTGTTACTGGAGTGTTTTCATTGCTCTTTTTCAAAATCCCATTCTTGAAGAGTGAGTCAGCAAGAAGCCTGTGAATGTGTCAGGGAGCAGTGTTTTAAATAAGGTTTTGCTGCTAAGCAATTATTAAAGAGCATGTTTACATATGAAAAAATTACAAATTTGCATATGAACATAACAGCCCAATTTTTTCACTCAAGTGAAAGTTTTCTTCCTAGCTACAGTTTTCAGGATAACATTCTTGATGTGCTAGTGTAGGGATTTTGCGTTAAATTCTTTAGTAATTTGTTTTCTTTGTTCCATTTGCTTACCTGGAAGTAGATCAGTTTTTAATTTAAAATTATCATGATTTCCTTTTCAGAGCCCTACTGAGTACAAACTGCTTTCCTGCTGGTGTGAACACTTCTTACTGTCTTTTTTCCAAAGAACTCTTTCAAAAATATTAAAAACAATCTAACCACTTTTCCTTGTAATCCTAGCCAAGTGGAACAAGTGCAATGAAACCTTTATGGGAAAATTATATGCCTGTGTAATTATAACGTTTATGAGTCCAAGTTTGCTAAAGCAAAACATAAAAGTGAGACTGCAAACTCATTCTGTTTCTTACCTGGTCGTTTTAAGTATGATAATGTTTTTGAAAAATTCACGTTTGAACACCTTAGGTCTAAACGAGCTTGACATCTTAACAAATGGAAAGGAAACTGGTATAAAGCATTGCTAAAGGCATCACCTTGTTCTGGAGTATTTTACAGAACAACCTTATATGACTCATAAAACGAATTTGTTGTATTAATTTATTGTAATAATACTATAATGACTGTACAAATAATAGAACTACATTAATGTCAGAGAACCTGAAAAAAGCTTTTGGAAGTGACATCATCCCATCATTCAATGGGAAATAAATATACCAATTTCAGGGTTAACAAGTAAGTCATTGTTGCCCCAAACAGTCTCCTGTAAAGCAGACTATTTAAAAGATAACCTCAAGGGCTTCAGTGTGTTTAGGGCCGCAATATATTCTAAGAGTTAGCTTACAATGACCAAAAGTTCTAGAATGAATTAATGGGAATAAAAACCAATTAGTATTTATTAGAAAGAATTACACTGCTCAAGTCATGGTAGTTCCCAATCAATCAGCTCTGAGTGATGATGTTACATTTTATTTTTTTACAGGTGCTTTATGTAGACCATGTCCAAAGCCATCAGAGTGTATGGCAAAGGCAATATGGAGTAGTAAGCAGAGTTCGTTACAGTTCTAAACATATCACATTCTAAACATTCTGACTGAAAGCATGCCCCATCCATTTAAAGCAACCATTTAAAAACCAATGTATTTACAGCAATGTCATTACACCAACATCTGTTAAATGTATGCAGGTCTGCCATCTTATGGAGCCTGAATGGTACTGCCAAATCACAGAATGTGGAGCTACGTGTTCATATTAGGTGAATAGTTTGAATTTTTCCTTTACAGTTAATGAGTGCTTTCTTCTAAAACTCACACCATTTGGATGTACTGTTTCTGTTTGATTTGTATATTTGTGGGATTTATGTGTGTCGTGGTTTGACGCTGGTTTAAATGCCAAACACACAAAATCCAATTATATGCATAAGGGGAATATGGATTTATTGAGGAAAATGTAAAGGAACTTTGGGGCAAAACAAGGTCCACACTTAAACAGCTGCAATATACAGAAAAGTTTATTACTAACAGAATGAGAAGGGAAAAAAGAAATGATAAGAAATCAAAGCAAACCTTTAAAAACCTTTCTTTCCCAGTGCCTCCTTCTTTACTACAAACCTCTCACAAGTGAAAACAAAACAAAACCATGGGATTTTGGTCAGAGTTGCACTTTTTAAAGAGTCTTTTTATACTTAAGGAAAAGAGGTTCTTCTGCTGTGCCACAGAATTTTCACAAACCAACAGTTCAGTCCGCCCGGAGAGACAATCTGTTGAAGTGAAAAAGGTATCTTTCCCATGAATCTTTCGCAGTCTTCCCACACTGCCAAGCCATGGGCCACAAATAAAAAAACCATGGGGTTTCAGTCTTTTAAGGATGAGTTATCTCAGCCTGAAAGCAAAGGTTCTCTGCTTCGAATCTCTAACAGCTTTTCACAACTTCTATACGGCCTGGCGTGGGCCTTTCTTTAAAGTCACAGGCTGCACAAGAATTTCCCATCCCCCCCAAGTTTTTTCAAATGGATTAAAGGTTGTCTACGGCTTTGCAAGAAGCATTTTTAAGCTCCGCGCCAAAAGCGCGACCGCCCTCTTTTCCCGCAGTCAGTCAGCTGCCTTCCCACGTGGCCTCGCCCTTCCCCTCTGTTTCTGACCTTGGGGTCGCCATGTTCAGCTTCGTCGCACGGGACTTTACTTTTCTCCTCCTTCCTCACTGACTTCAAAGAAAAGGTGTCCTTGTCGGCTGCAGCGTGTGGTTTCTTTCGTTTGGCGAGAACTGTGCTGGATGCAGGGATGCCCCGCCGGCTCCGTGCGAGGTCTCGGCGGCTTCAGCTCATCTCGGCCACGCGGTCTCGGTTACACACTGCCTGCGCAGCGGGGACAGCTCTCCGCTGGCGGGGCAGGGCCGGCCCCGCTCCGCCGCCGCGCCGATTTGGCCCCGGCCCTTCCCCTGCGGCCACCCCTCGGCTCTTGAGGTAAGAACCCAAGAGGAACTTCCCGCCCTTGCTTCCCTATAAATCTGCGATTGCAGAGGCGTTACCAGCCCTCTCATTGGGTTAGCAACTTATCCATCAACCAAGTTTCAACCTACCACAATGTGCGTGCAAGTGTACACACGTAAACTCAATCGCATAAAGGTATCACACTGCAAGTTCAAGCATATAAAAGCTGGGAAAAGTTGAAGCTAAAGTTGGTTGTTTACATCATATGAGATCCTGGAACAACGTCATCATATGCAATTCTTTTGGGGAACCCTGTGTGATCTGTCTGATTCAGCACTTAGGTTAGATGGTGCTATTTAGGGTGTATCTGTTCAGAATTTTGTTTTAGCCTATTTGTTTGGAGTGTGACTGTGCTGTATTTGTTGCAAGCTAGTCAAGTCCTGTTCTAAAGATGAAATTATGAATTCCTCTATGGGCTTTTCTGCAGCTGTTATTATTAGAGTATTATTACGAACTGTTTTAAATTAAATTTGTACAGGCCAAAGCAGACAATCATGGCAATTTTCAGCCCAAGTGATTAAATTCTGGCAAAGCTATTAAAGTTGCTAAAATGATGCTTGATTGTTTGGTTTTATTTTCTATTTTTATAAAAGTTGATGTCAGATAAACTTGATAAGTGACTTTTGGGTCAGCCAAGAACAAATGCACAAGAACACAAGAATGTTATAATTAATACATCAAGTATTATTATACATTATTTTCTCTTTAACTGGTGCAAATTTATTTTTAGGTGAAAAGGATTCTTCAGGAAAACCTTATTACTTTGCTTTTGAAA
This sequence comes from Gymnorhina tibicen, assembly GCA_013399875.1. Lineage (NCBI taxonomy): Eukaryota > Metazoa > Chordata > Aves > Passeriformes > Artamidae > Gymnorhina > Gymnorhina tibicen. Next base: position 251,739 of record VXAZ01001882.1, on the reverse strand, counting down.
AGTTTGGGGTGAGTTAGGAAAGTGGTTGATCTAAGTGGTTGTGATACAGTTAGATATTGTAGTGGAACACTTAAGATAAGCAAATTGTCCAGCATTCAGTGAAGTTTTGCAGAGTNAACAAATGCACAAGAACACAAGAATGTTATAATTAATACATCAAGTATTATTATACATTATTTTCTCTTTAACTGGTGCAAATTTATTTTTAGGTGAAAAGGATTCTTCAGGAAAACCTTATTACTTTGCTTTTGAAAAGTTTGGGGTGAGTTAGGAAAGTGGTTGATCTAAGTGGTTGTGATACAGTTAGATATTGTAGTGGAACACTTAAGATAAGCAAATTGTCCAGCATTCAGTGAAGTTTTGCAGAGTTTTACCAGCTGCTGGAAAATCTACTAGTGCCTGGAATCTAAACACATAGGAGGATGCCTGATTTTTCCCAGTTGTACCTGTACTAGAAAATACTCTACATTATACTTTCTCCATTTACTGTCATTTGCAAATATTCACATCTACCCTGATACTCTTGCTGGAAAAAGACACCAAGCACAAACTGCCATTTAGATTACTGTCAAGTAAATTTGATGATGTGAAGTACTGGCTACCACCACAAAGAATTCTTAGCATAATTGGTTTTCACTACTTGAATCAGTTAATCATTGTCATACATCAGTTTTTATTTGTCTTTCATCTAAATGTTTTCCAGTTTCAGACGGATGTTAGGTAACCTTGGCATTTGGTTTTAGAAAGTTATCTTGTGTCTCAAAGGTCATGCCACATGTTACTGTGTCTTAAACAGTACAAAATAAGGCATTTTTTTTCAGTCAGCAAGAAGTTAACCTGTAAACCTGTAAACCACATATGTTATATGATAGCAGCAAGTTTTTCCATATCCAAAATTTATGTTGTCTTCCAAGTGGATAGTTTTGAAGGTGGATACAGACACACATTCAAACCCATTGCCATATACACATCTCACTGGAGACCTGCTGCCAGATGCAGATACCAGAGGAGTATTTCATACTGCATGATTCTGAGCTCTAGGTGTGCTCAGGCAGGTGCATCCTCAGCATGATAGCCAGTGAGCATAGTGTTTGCTAAGTTCATTGATGGCATATGTGTTACAATGCAATCTCCTGCTACTGTAGGTATCCACATCTTTTTCTGAAAGACTAGGAATGACAGCAGATTGGCATAAGGGTATGATTTTTATATGAGTGGCACTCATCTGACAAATTCCTAAAAAATGCTATATTAACTCCTTTGTAGCTGCTCAGTATTATATTAAATAGTTTTAAACCATCCTCCATTGAATTCGCCTCTTACCAAGTTAGGGAATATAGTTTCTAAGATTTGTCTTCGACTATTTTCAATGGCTATCCAAATTTGATTAACCTGATACATGCTAATTAGTTGAAATAGAATACAAGATAAACCACAGCTGGCTTCTTGTGGTATGGTTTCAGAGGTTAGTAATGGGGACCACAGTGATAGACTGGTGTGTCACTAAAGGTGACAGGTACCTTACCAGTCTTGTATGGAAGTTTGTAAAGCTGTTGGTAGCCAGCTTGCAGTCCTTCTGGTTACCACAGCTTTCAATTCTTACAATATTGAGAACTTATTTGCTAGAATTTCTGCATAAATGAATTCAATTCCACCCAGCAAAGTTTGCATGGTACCTCTTTTACTTTTGTATCCTATTGGTGTGGGTTTTTTGTAGCCATCATAGAGAAAGACTACATTAAGCACAAGCTGATCATAAAGACCATTGCTTGTGTAGCTGACACATCCACCCGCAGAAGAGCATTTACTGTGCTGGGAACCTGGGGCTGTTAAAGAGCCAGTTGCTTTATGGAAAGCCCTACAGTCAATAGTTGTGTGCCATATCCTGCCAGGTTTCTTACAACTAGGCTGTTATAGAGTGAGCTTTTTCTATAGTACCCTGCTGTTCCAATTGTTTGATTTAATTCTATCACAGGTTTTATGGCAGGAGGTTATGGCTCTGAGCCTGCTTTCATTGTGGTGCTGGTCTCAGCATGCGATTGACTTCCTGGATGTAAACTTTAACTTGTTTGTTATCCGTTCTAGCATAGATTCCATGACAACAAAACAGACTGATACAGAGCAGGGGCTCTTAGGATTAATCCATTGGATAGGGGCAGACATTTGGTGCAACTGGTAGCATCAGACTTCTGTCCCCAGACTGATGTGCTGGATGTGCAGGAAGATACAGGCTTCCACACCAGCCCTCTTATGCCACTTCTGTACACGTGTCCATGCATCATATACTGAGGTCCCAAATTTTAACTTGCTTCCCTCATCTCCAGAAAAAATGTCAGCTTCATTTCCTCATATGCCTACACTCAATCCATGTCACATTTCCGAACTTGTCTTGGTCCTAGAGTCTTGGAAAAGGTGGCTCTTGACTAGGTTTCTACAGTGAGGGCAATGACAGTGCAGAGGCAAGAGCTGCTAACCTGGACAGCAGCAGAACACTGCCCATCAGCTGGCTGGTCTTAGCTGCTGGTCATACACAGCTCCGGGGTGGAGGAGCTTCCAGGCTGCAGAGAACCTGCTCTGTGCCAACACATATTGGAGATACAGAAAAACTTCACAGTATGCATGGTTAGTGACTGCTTGGAACTACTTTTGCAGTGGCCATTGCTCCAGAGCTTATATATATTCTATTTGTGGCCTTCTTTGCAATTAAAAGAGTGTTAAAAAGGCAAAATACTGTTGTTAATTAATGGGATTATTGATCTTGTCTGAATCAGAGACTTCTTTAGTCCTTAAACCCTCGCTGTGTTTCTCTGCTTAAAGTGGTCAGAAGCTGGCCCCAAATACAAGTGAAAGCAGAATGTGGATCAAGTTTTTATGCAGAGCTGCATTTAAAAAAAATCTAACTGCAGAGATTAAAATATAGTTCAGTTACTATGTTGAGAAAAAAAATCTATCAATTGGTGTCATTATTTATGTGCCTTATTCTTAAAATGGTTGTTACTGATAAAGCAAAATGGGGAAAAAATTAACTGAAATTGGCATCCACTCTGCTTTCTTCAGCTCCAAAACCGCAGGGAGATCACAGGAAGATCAGAGGTTGCTATGTAGAAAATACTGTTCTGCATCAGAGTGGAGATCAGACTAGGTCAGTATCTTTCTACAGCTGTGGCAAGATGAGGTCCTTGAATGAAGTACTTCTCCTGGTAAAAGGAAACAGTCCACCCCCATGAAGGATGGTATTCTAAACCTTAATAGTAAGAGATTTTCTTAACTTTGAAACATGACATGTAAAAAGGCTTCCAGAATTATTGTGAACAACTGCAGCTCCAGGTAGTTTGGTATTCATGTACATTTTTAGAATTTACTCAGTTCTTGACCTTGGTGGATTTCTGTAGCAATATGTTTCACTGTGCAATTACTTATTGATTTGGCAAACAGTAATCAAGCACATTCTTTCTTCTACAAAAATGATGCAAGATTTTATGTTCCATTACAAAGGAGGAAGCATTTCAGCTCTCTTGTTTTGTCTGAGAAGTCGACATACAGCAAACTGCATTAGGCTGGCTGTGTCTTTTAGATCAGATTATCTTAAAATGTCATATTGGGATTCTGGTGTTAATTTGCAGTGTCAACATGTCTTAGGGTGGATGCTTAGTGTTTTGCTGAAACATAATGTTTTCTGGGTTTTCCAGTAATTCAAACCAGCTTTATCTAGTGATTTTCAGCTTTCATAATTATGTGTATTTTTTTTACCTTCATGCATAAATCAATGGGTATTATTTAGTCCAAGATTTGGTTTACTTCTGTTTAACAATAAAAGCCTGTACAGATGGCTGCAAAACAGAACCCTCAGACACAGTTGGATTTGTACATTTGTGCTGATTTCTTGCTTAAGGGAACTCAGTTCAACATGCTGTACTGCCAGATCCATCCCTGCAGTAATTCTCTTGGCTTCAGTAGATGGCCACATGGGATTGCCTGTGCTATCTGGCTAAGCTAAGAGATTCCGTACAATTCCAAAGGGATCTGTTTGACAATGTGAAAAAAGGAAGTCTGAAGAGCATGCTAACTGTGTTGGGTTTTGGACAGTTCAACCATTTTGTTAAAAGTAGGGGCCATGAGAGCCACTTTCCATTCAGAGACCACAAGACACAATTGCAATTTGATTTACATAATGGGCAGCAGAAAATATTGTGATCACACTGGGTCCCATACAGGTGCAGACAATAGGAGGGTCAAAGAGTTCAGCTGATTTTCTGAGGATTTAGAAATAATTTCAGAACTGAGGCAGTCTTTGGGAAGCTGCTCTAATTCTGTCTGTGTGGCATTATAAATGCTGGAAGATTTTTAGAATACAGCTGCCTACAAAAAGTCTGGGAACTACAGATAAATAAATTGTTCCTATTCATGTGAATTTCCTTGTGCTCCATAAATCAGGTTGTAATACCCATTATTCCTAAAAAAACAAGGATCGTATCAAATTTCATCAATTTCTTTTCCTAATGGAGAAACCCTTAAAGATGTAGAAATATGAGCAACTCTTGGGGCCAAAAGGAATTGACACTTCTAGAGAATATAATATTCCACAAGATTGCAACATAGGAACAGGCCAACAGCTTATTTGGCTTTGTTCGGTATTGCTTATAGAGGGCAGGCAAAACACACAGAACTGCAAGTCCTGAAGCTAACTTGTTTTTATGAAGTTGTGCACCTTATCTGAATAATTAGTTGTGAATTTTTGATCATCCATTAAAGGCAAACTGTGATAGTGATTACGTTAAAGTAAAATTACTTGTGCTCACTGGTAAGTTGGCTTGCTTTTCTATGGCAAATGATGTTCTTTTAAAATAATCCAAAATGGTAAGCACATTTATGGTGCAATACAAATAAAACAGAATAATCAGCTACAAGACTGCTATCCAGCACTAAAACATACTTCCACACTGAGAGGTGATCATAGTTTGTAGGAAACAACTGTGCTTGTAAGCAGTGTTAGCCCTGTAACAAACAACCAAGAAAGAGTCACCTTATAACTTCAGCTGAATCCTCAGGGTCGTGGAGCTCAATTAGGCTGGAGCTGACCGAAAGATGGAATGCTTCTCAACACCCTACTCCTCCTAATTGTAATGTTTCTCATTTTCTTTTGCAAGTAATATTTTATAGTGTAAGTGCCTCACTGGTGGTGTCACCTATGACATTTTGGCCTTTTCATTCTGCTCCCATACTTTCTTCCAGAAACTGGCCAGGATTCTTGCTGCTGGTGTTTCAATGCTATCTCCCCAGTTCCTTGTAGGAGAGTTTGTTGGGTCAGATATCCAAACTGGATCTGTGCATGTGTATCGTATTCACTTGACCTAAAAGGCCTCCCATAATCCTGCCTGCTGGGGATCATTTCCACATGAAGACGCCTGCAGCTGGCCTGAAGCCCAGCTAGGTTTGAGCTGTTCCTGAGGGGAAGCAATGTGGTGTGACTGCAGCATGCTGTCTGTCACTCCTGGTTCTGGGAGCACAGTGAGGAAAAACTTCAGCTGTTTTTTCACAGAGGCCACTTTGGTTTGACAGAATTTATGATCTCTGGCTCTGCAGGAACGTGCATGTAGTGTTTCCAAGCCAGACACAGTCTTGCAAGAGATGTTTGTACAGTCATGGGCTTCAGCTAACACCTATACTGGATGCAGGGTGGTTGGTTTTACATTTGTGGCACAGATAATCTGCAGTGAAGATAATCTAATCATAGATAATTGAGAATTGGCTCAATGGGTGTTACAATCCTGCTCTCAGTTCTGATCTGGCCCAGGCTGTTATTTTGCTGCTGTCCAGGCACCACTATCAGCATGAGGTATTCCTGCTTCCCTGCTCCTGTTCCCTCTTCTGCCTGTGGCGTGCCTGCCATTTAGTTGTGCTAGCAAGTGAATGTGCTAGTGATTATCACAATCAATAATTCTTTTTTAACTCCAGTCAGTTCCTTGACTTAGTGCTGACAACTTTTTAATGAACCTTAGTTAAGAAGCCCTTCAAGCAATTTTGTTGGCACAGCTGAGGGGCACAGGGGTATTAAGAAGGTTTTAAGCTACTAGTACCATTTTTTATCATGAAACAGTAGCCACAGTTTAGCTGTATTTCTGTAATTCCACTAATTTTAGTAACTATACCACTGTAAATTTGGAGTAATCTCAAATAAAACAATGCTTTCATGAACACCAAACATGTTTGGAGAAGGTTAAATATTTAAAAAAAAAAGAAAAATGATGGTAGGTAGTTGGAGATTTGAGAGAAGGCTTTTTCTCCCTTGCAAATAAAATAATTTAGGAATTGCATCAATGACAGAATTATTTTATTTCAGCAGATGAAAAAAGTATTATCCTCATTTTAGTACTGAATCACCACTTAAAAAACTTTAGGGTTACAAAATTACAAATCACACCCAGTACTCTCTGAAAAACTCGATTGCTTCACTGAGCCGTGTACCACTGTGCAGTTCATGGCTTGTTGGGAATGAGAAACAATAGAGCCTCGGGTTTGCCAGTCATCTTTGTCATCGACTTCAGTGAAGAAAAGGCTACAAATAAAGTTGCCGCGGGGGCCCTCTGCCCCACAGCCAGGTGTGGTGGGGCCAGACATTGCAGAGAAATAAATGCCTTCTTGTCCTTGGAGCTGCCTCTCTCACACCACCCCACTTGGGGAGGGGGGAAATGTCCAGGGTGGAAGGAGACTGATGATCATCAGACTTTGGAAATCCCATCTAAGAGTGCCATGTGATAGGTCTAACTGTGGTTTTCCTTGAGAGGGTGAGAATCCTTGTGTGCAGAAACATAATTGAAAAGGAAAACAAATCCAAACAAAGGGAATAAATGCAGAGCAGGCACTTTGACAAGGAGCAAACAGATTCCCTTTTGACAAGCAACGGAACTGATGACTGTAAAGCTCTTTTCTTGACAGGGAAAAAAGATGTCAAAATCTGCCACTGGAGATATCTCTCACCCAATCTGACTATCAAAACACCAAACACACTAGCTGGCAACCCCAAGGAAGAAGATCCCTGAACAACAGGGAAAAACAACACATGAAAATACTTTATTTCTTTTGACTTGAGAAGAACACATTCTGTTACCAGGAAACTGTTTGGCTACAGCTATTAATTGACACTATTGGCATTTTCTAACTCTGGCCTTTCTCACTGCTTTCCTCCCTCACTCCCTTTCCTCCTTAGTCTCTCCAAGCACCTCTCCCCATCTTATCTATGTTCCTGATAACTCACTAACTCACTGTGCTGATTATTGGAATGTCCTTCTCTCTGGGCTTGCCTGTGACTGCTAGTCCTAGTAATCTACCTTCTTCAAATAGTTATTTACTGAATAGCAATAAAAAGTAATTACTTCTAGCAGCCAATGAAAAATCCTGATCTTAGCATTTTAAAATAGGATACTTTACAGACAAGGTCTTAAAGTCTTCAGTGTTCATATTTCTGTAGTGGTACTCTAGTGCAGGGCCTCCATTAACTATTATGGCTGTTCAAGCACTTCTATAATGTCAACATTGGAGTCTTTTTCCTTTCTAGTATAGTGTTACTGATTTTTTGCTAACAAATATGGGATACCAACTCACAAACTGAAGGTACAATGTTCTATAAATGAACTTGGATGAACCTAGCAGAGCCTGCTTTATGTAGCTCTTCCTAAATGAAGGCTGCTTTGACAGTGTTTAGAGATTCCGCAGTTCATATGAGGCTACTGTGTGCTTCTGCCAAAGGCCGTAACGTGTTTGGGGTGGAGTGCAGCTTCCCCTTTCAGTGTGAAGGTGCCAGAAGTTTTTTATTTAAGCATATGGTGTGCTTTCTTCATTAAAACAGCAATGTGCTTAGCTCAGGAGAATACTTAATTCTAAAACTCACAGATACCCTTTTGATATCAGCGTTGGTAGAATGCCATTTCAGTGTTATTTGGATTTTAGGACTTTGAGCAGTCCTAAATATCAGGAATCAATGGTTATGATTCCTGGGAAATACAGCTGCAGGGTTTCATTGCTTTCAGCACAAGATTGTCTGCCATGATTAGCTATACTTAATGAAGTTGTTCTGGATATACTGATGAACACTAACAATAATTTCTTAGTCATTAATTAATTGTGTAAGTTATCTGCCTTCCTATTTACTTCTATATGGATTTTCTGTATTGTTTTATATATATATATGATTTCTAGTTCAGAATGGTAACCTGATGTAATCGCTAGGCTAAATTATAGAAAGAAGAGCTCATATCTAATGTGGATAATAATGAAAAGAGTAGACAAGAATTGTTTATCAAAGCAAAGTGTATGGAATAAGAAACTCACTGAAGCATCTTAGAAGTTCTCCATATTTACATGACACTTCATGTAAGTAAAGTGAAGTCATGAAAATAGGTGAGAAGTCTTCTGTCCAAAAAAACCCGTATAGCCAGATAGGTAGAAAATATTTCAGATAGTGGTTGCAGTTAAGAAAATTAACTCAGGGTTCCTGAAAGCCCAACAGCCTTGAACAAAATTTATGTTCTGAGAGAAAGTAATGAAGAATCTGTGGGGAATTAAAAAAGAAAGTAACATTTATTAAGGGAAGAAAGAGTATTTGGGATAGACAGTGAGATAAATGATTGGTGTACAATACTGAGTGTCTGGAAAAAAGAAAAGGAACAATATATGCCTGGCCATTTGTGAGCAGATGGTCTTGTGTGGTCATGATCATCCTGGATTTGGGTACCAAAAAGGGAATAAGTATATATGGGAGATAGATCTGTGCTACAAGCTTTTTGACAAAGGGTTGTCATCTGTTTTTGTGCATGTCTGGGTGTGGAATAGTGGTTGTGAAGAGAGAGAATTCTAGAGAGAGAATTCATACAGCATCATAGCATGGGTCAGCTTGGAAGAGCCTTCAGAATATCTTCTAGTCCAGCCCCCTGCTCACGTGGAAATGAAGATAGTTGCAAATATTTTGATAAAGTTGTGCGTGTTCACGTTTGTGGTACAGACTAACAGATTTTTGAAGTACTCAATTTTCTTGGGAATTTTTAAATTTCAAACTGCTCCACACCTGTATGTGTGTATAAAATAAGCTACAGAATATTAAAACGGTGTATATATTTTCACTCTTACCCTGATGCAGGTATATGGGCATTCAGGTTATTTTGGCTTAGGCTAGTCCTATTCTTGCACTACGAACTGGGTTTGAATTGCCATCATCCTTTCTTTTCCTCCTAATACATTTAATGCATGTACAACTGGTTCCAGCCTTCTGAACCAAAAGAACTTCTTTTATGCAATTTAATTGGTGTAGCAAAACACTGAGGGACAGGTAAGGTAAAAAAGAAGTGCATGAAAGAAGCACGGACATACCTTTGAGGAAGAACCATAAAATAAAATTAATGTTCCTTCTTCTCTACATGAAAATTAAATTTCCAGTTGCTGTTATAGAGCTTACCAAGTGTACTTACCTATGCATTCTCCTCTTTTCAAGGTTGTGCTGCATACTGATGCTTTTTGGGTTGAAAGGAACAGCTCATCAGCAGAATAACTGCAGTCTGTATGATAGGACTTTCACTGCTAGTAAGATAGAGGATTAAATTTTAATAAATATATAATTGATTAGTCCCAGTTAATACAGTATTATGACTTAGTGATGCCATCCATAATTGAGGTATATTAGGTTGGGTTTTTTATAGGCTTAATAATCTTCAGTGTGCTGAAAGAACAGTGTAATAGTTGAGGACAGCAGGATTTCAGGTCATTATGTTATAGATTTTTTTTAACTGTGTATTTATCAACTAGCTTCAACGCCTGTCATATCAGTTGTCTAGTGACAGCAATCAGCATTCTGGCAGAGAGGTGACATTGCATACAACTCAAGCATTATACAGATTGTCTGGTAATAAACTTTTCAATACCAATAATCAATATCTATGTGATATTATTTACAAATTGAAATTTTCTAGAAAACTGAGGAGAGTTTACGGTCTTGTTGGCAGCTGGATTAATGTAATTTTGCAGCACAAAAGGAGATTGAAGAAAGGAAAATCTCAGGCATCTCAGCTGAATTGTTGGTGAAACATGGGGATGAGGAAGATTTCTGACAAGGTTGAAGAGAGATTAAAATTGCAGCTGTACAGTGGAAAACATGGGCTGCTAATGCCACTACAGCTCAGATACTTGTGCAAGTGACAACAAAAGCTTTTTATTTTTCTGGGTACAAACTGATGCTATATTAGACTAATTTATGTAGGTAGTAATGATGGGGAGGAAACCGGTTGTGTTTAAAGTAAAAACAGAACAGTCCTCTCTCCATCCCCACCTGGTTGAAAAATCCAAATGAAATGGAAGAAAAAACAAAACTTTTTTGACAAAGTTTTAGAGGACTTTTGTAATACTATAAGAACAAAGATTGATAAATTAGACATAGTAATTGAGGTAATAAATCAGAGGCTTAAAAATGACAGAGATCTGGAATTTATCTAACTCAGATCCAAAAAATGTCTGGAATTTACATTCCAGACATTACATATGAAAGAAGGATGAGTAACTACCTTCACAATTAGAGAAAAAACAAGGAAAAGCTCTGTATAGAATGGAGAAGAGAAATGAATGAAGAAAGCTATGATTTGGAGTCTCAGACGTGCAGAGTCAAGGAAGATTTGCCAAACCTAACTCAGAGCTAGATCTTGCAGAAGACCGAAACAAAAAGCAAAAGACTATTTAGCAATATAGGCAGCACATTGCAACTAGCACATAAAGAAGGGGGAGCCCTAAAGGTTTTGTATAATCTAATTGCATTCCCCAGCCTAATGAGTAATTTTTGCAGCTTTCAGAACAGACAAAGATGGAGAAAGGAAAGTCAAAGCCAGAAAAGGATATACACAAAGTGAAAAGAACTGTGGGATGGAAGCTAAACTAGGAGAGCTCACCTTGTTCAAAGGGGCGGGGAGCATTACTGACTAGTGAAAAAACTAGGGAATGAAATTTTATGGCTTGTGGTAGAGATTTTAATCCACCTGTATTGTGGTGGTGCTATACGGCAAGCATCACTTTTATTTTATAAACATTTGCTATATTTGCAGTTATTCTGTTCATCTACAATAACACACAAAGCTTTAAAATAAAGTTTGATGTTAACGAACAGTATGGAAATAAATGGAAGATGGGATAAAATGCAGTTCAAGTTTACCAAAGATAGACTGTGAGTGTATTTTAATGGCAGCAGAATTTTTATGATGGAAACCTGTTAGATACAATTTTTATTTGACAATGTACTACTTGTGAGATTATTAGGTGAAATGGGAAATAGCATAAGAAATGTAAGTTAGATTAAGAAGTGGCTAAAAGAGAGATGAGAATAGGCCTGTGCTGGAAAAGGGACTATGAGACCAAAGAGGGAATTCAACAGGGGCTCCTTACACCAACATTTGGCCAATATTATTTAACAAAGGCAATGACACAAAAGTAAGAGTGTGCTAATTAAACTTGATGATGGCAAAAAGAGAGGCATTGCTCACAACAAGCTGTATCAAAAATTTCAGTCCTATAAAACAGGTGATCTAGCAGCTTGCAGTAACGGAAGTAAAGCTGAATTTAATACAGAATAGAAGGGCATGTCCTTAGGGATTAATAACATTTTCTGGTATACTAGGGGGAATTCATATAAGGGAAGCAACTGTTTGAAAATGCCCAATTATAGTTATTAATTATGGTCATTATGAGCCACTAGTATGATTCAGCCAACTAAATGTTAAATGCAGGGCTGTAGAATATTTCCAGTAGAGACTGAGAAATACCACTGTGTCTTGAATACTGGGTACAATTCTAGTTCAGAATATGAACTGAGAAAAGTGCAGAAAATTCAGTGGACTGAGCAATGAAAATTTTTAAATTGCTTAATGGCAGAAAGGCTGAGTGGCATATGATTAATGTCTGTGCATAGGTTACATCCAGGTTAGCACCCTCATGAAGCAGAGAGCTATTTTAAGCCATAGGAAATTGCTGGCCTAGAAACAGATGGATATAAACATGAATGTAATTAAGGAGGAAGTCAGGATGTTTCTAAGCATTGGAACACTGTGGTTCTGGACCTATCTCTCTACAGGAGTTGTGGGTAGAAAAGCCCAAAAAATTTTAAAACTGAATATATGAACAGATTTATGTGGTGAGGTTTTCTGCAGAAAAGGCTGAACTCAGTGACTCAGACCATCCCTTCCAGACGTATGGTCACAAAAGGTTAGAGACTAGGGATAAATGCCAAGATAAACTTTACTTGGGGGAAAAGTCTAATGATAAATTAGCATGGATTTTACATAAGAAATAATGAAATCCAGGGAAAATGCAGATTTGCTAAATGCAATAGAAAATGGAGAATCCTGACTGTTTGTGTAGCTTTTTTATTTTTTAAGTACTGACTATTTAAGCATGCTGTTTCATAGTCTGCATTTTGAAAGGCTCATTAGGAATATGACTCCTCCTCCAAATTAACATCTGATCCTATGATCCCAAGACAGCAAAAAATCAAAAAACTCACCTCATTACAGTAACTGGAAGCTTCACCTGTGGCTGCACGATGAAGCCATAAAGTCACCTCAAAATTATGCAGTAAGTTGAATGTTTTCTGACAAAACGGCATGTAATACTTGTTTTGATTTGAGAATAAAGAAGTATGTCAAATGTATTTTTTGTACAGGAGGATCTATTCCTGTCGTATTTTAAAAAGAAAGATGGCAGAACTACGGGGTACAAAAATATAAAAAAAGGCCAGAAATAAGGGTGGATGTGGGGTGGGTTTTTTTGGTTGGTTGGTTGATTTGGTTTGTATTTTTTTGAGGACTAAAATTTGTCGCCTCTTTTTTCTGCAAAAAGAAACTGGATAAAATTGCATGGGTCTGGATATATACAAGAAGTTCTGATCATTCTGAATTTCTTAAAATTCTCTAGTCTTCATCCTGAGAAGGCCTGTATAAAATGCTAGTGGGCCTTTCTAGCAAACAAAATGCTCTGCTTATGTCTGCAAAATACCGTCTTTCTCTTCTACTGTGTTTTGTTCACAGTAAGTGTACTGGGAGCAACATCAAGACCCTCATTTTTTTTAAATCTATATAGAAATACAGATTTATATTCACATATGCATACATGCATGCATAGCAGAACTTAAAATACTTTTCAAGTCTGAGATTTATGTCTAAACACCTCACAGACCTGTGTAGAGTATGGCTTTGATTTTTCATATTCATTTTGTTGCTGTTTCTGTTTTGTATAATGGAACAGTGTATACATATTTCAAACTTGCCTACAGAATCAGTCTGACCACGGCTTTAATTTGGAGTTCAAGGCCACTGTTATAAATACATACTATAATATTGGCTTTCCGCAAATATTAAAGTGAATGCTATATATAATGTTATACGGGTTTTTTGTAACAATAACTAATGCCTTTATTTCTGTTATTAATAGTAGTAAAATAGCTGATATGGTTATGCTTGTGGTAATTGAACTGTCTGCTTGGTTGGATAACACCCGGTGAACGTATAATGAAGATCCCTGCTACTGACTTGCCAACTATCAGCAGCTGCCGTCTGCAGACACCATGGACCAAAGCCCAAGCTGGAGGTGATAACAAAAATGGGCTAAAACCACAGCCAAGGAATACACATGCTCTAAAAAGGCGGACCCGAGGAGGAGCCGTGCTAAACAATTCCTGGAACGTGTAAAGTAATTTGGAGGAAAAGTTTGAATATGCATAATTGTTTACAAATAGGTATTAGGCTGATGCAATAGGAAAGGTATGTAAGGGATGTCTCCGCAATAGCAGGTGTGCTCCTGGCTGAGAGCCAGGACACCCAGCGCCCCAGCACTGTACTTTTGCTTTATTGTCTTTGTCCCCTATTGTCCTTTATTAAAATTTTAAATCTTAACAGGAGAGTGAACCTCGTTTTTCACACCAGCATGGCCATGCAGCTTGAAGAATCAAGTAAAAAAAACTCCTTTAGGTTTTTGAAGTGTAGCATCAGAATGTGTATATGAACTGAACCAGTTATCTTTATTACATATGTCCATCACAAATATACCTGTAATAACTGATCTACCCAGCAAGCATTCGATAGCCCAGCAAACTTTTCATAAGTGAAGATTTTACAGATAGGACTTGGATCAATAAATAAACCACCAGATTTATTAAAGCATTCGAAAGATGGCCTGACAGCCTTTGTGAAAATATTAACTATAATGCATTGAGCAACTTGTATATGTTTATTTTCTGTTTAATTTTATCTGTTGAAGGAAAAATGTTCACACCTTTTCCGTGTAATTTTATATCCCTATCTTATTAATAATTTAAACCACTAAGATTTTATTCAGGTGTTGTTTATTACATTGTAAGAGGAAGGTGGTAGAATTGCATTTTTATAATGTAATCTTCAAAATATCTGTATAAAATACTTTAGGAAGAATATACATACTGACCTGCAAAGTAGGTCCTTTGAGGATAAAATATGATACATCAAATATAATAGCAGTATTATACAATATCATCACCTGGCATACTTATTGCACATGTTATATAATAGATAATTAAAAACTGAAGAGAACACTAGTAATTGGAATTTGTTGCTAAATATTAGTTATTTCCCTTTAAAAATACAAGAGAAGCCCTTTTGAAAGACAGATGTAAAATTATTATACCTTTGTATCCAACTATGTTCAGTTTTGAGGATTGGAAGAATAACATTAGACATTTAAGAAGAACTTTTTCTTAGATGTCTTCTTGAGCTGCCTCTCTCAACAACAGCAAAGCATGAGATGATGGAGAGCTCTACATCTTTTCCTCCATGAAATGCCCCAGCCATGCTATGCCTGATGCAAGCAGCATGAATCTGGTTACTTGGGAAAGAAAGCAGGCAGGGAGGAGAGCTGGTGGAGGTACATCCAGTCTCCGGGGAGGCCAGTCCTCTCCCTCCTGAAGTAAGCAGAAGTGGGAAGGGTGAAGGGCTGGGAAATGTAACAGCAGCTTTGCAGGGGAAGAGAGCAGAGCCAGTCTCCAGCTCTCCACAGCCCCGCCCTCCCCAGGCACGGGCCCCTCCAGGCTGGTCATATTTAAAGGTCCCTGTCCCAGCCTGTCCTTGTCCCCACGGTGGTGCCTGGTTCCAGGGCTCAGGCTGCCTCTGGTGCTCCCAGTGCCCTGCTCCTGACTGGGGAGCTCCTGTCCTGGCCCGCACAGCTCCTGGGCCCCCAGGAGCTGCCAGCCCACACAGCACCCTGACAACATGGTAGAAGGAGGAAATAAAATAGCTACAGGGACTTCAATAGCACCACTGAAGTCCCAAACACGTGATGGTCCTGCAGGAGACAATTTTTTCCATGCTGTTCTCGTGGCAAGGCTGGCCATGGGATGGTGCTGCGGTTACAGGCCAGCAGCCAAACGTCTCACCTGGCAGAGCTGAAACCAGAGTTCTTGTGTTTCTGCCTGCTGAGTGGATGTCAATAAAAAATTAGCCCTTGGTAAAATTACTCAGTAGATCTCAATACATGTGAGTAGTGCTGGCATAGACAGAAGGATTTCTTAGTGTAAGAAACCTGAGGATGGGCTGGGAAAATGTAGCAAAAGGCTGGAAACTCCTGTTGTGTTCCACAGGTCCCACTGCAGGGAGATACAACTACACCCCCCTCCTTTTACATTCGCCCAGCTCCTCTCACTCTTGGAACGTGCTAAATGCATGGTATTAAAGCCACGTCGGAGTGGGCTGCATAAGCATTCTAATCATGATACAAGTGCATCATCACATAATGCTGGCAGCACTCAGTACATCAGTGAGGTTTAAAAAGGCTGGAGCAAAAGCCTACTAGTCCATCACATTAGGGTTGTTCAGGGGAGCCAAAGATGGCACAAGTGAATACATCCAACTATCCCTCTAGCTCTGTGACCAAAATGGAGATCCAAATTACTGCTTCATATGGCACCCATTTCACAAATGTCAGATTCACAAATATCCACTACGATTTCATTGTAATAAGGAAAATGTTATGGATCTCATGAGAGGGCTTTTATTTTGCCCCTAAATATAATGCTATGATTTTTATCAAATCATACAAAAGAACTCAAATCCTAAATCTACTGTAAGCAATCCCTCTCACATCTGTTTAGGCAGTTCAGTACATTACTCATTGTAAAGTTTTTCAAGAAAGAAAATCCTTATCAAAGAATAAGGATAAAAACTGATTAATTTAAAAAATTGATTAATTAAAAAAATTAACTATACCAGACTTTAATATGTTAAATAGGTAGAAACGAAAAAAGCAGACCAGAGTGTTCTTAAGGGACTTGTTAGGTCCTCTAGTTGGTTAGTTCGTTCCTTCTTATTAACAAGGAACTCACGTTGTATGCAGCAACTGTGGTTTTGTCTGTAATGTAAAAGGCTTGATGGTTTGCTTTTATTAGGATAGAACCAAAGAAACTATGCTGAGTAGTTATTTACACTAGACATCAAGAGGTCCTTTGGTCACGTTTTTTAGTAAATCGTAAGGAAGACTGTGGCTCAACTGCACTGAGGCAACCTATTTATTTAATACATTAAATACATTGCAGAAAACTACATTTCATCAGAATGGGCACTGCTCGCTCAGTAATACAAGGAAATGTCAAAGTAGAAGATTTTACTACAGACCCCATTTCTACTAATGTTAAATCATAACTACTTGTGCAATAATCTAAGAGCAACATTCACATAAGTTTAACTTCACTTGTGATAATGGAAGAAATTGCTTTCAATTTTGTGGTAGTATTAAATATGTTTGTTTGGTTGGGGTTTTTTTGTCTCAATAAGAGGTGTATGGCAACAATAATAACACTTTGTTAATGCATCCTTCTCTTTAGCCATAATTTTGTATAACTTTCAGGGACACAGGGCATAAATCTGTGCATAGGATTCTTATAAACTCTATCTTTGGTCATTTGCTTTACTCTCAAAAAGCACATTTTCTGTATTCTCTTTGTTGAGAAGCCATTAGCTACCATCACTGTGAGCAGCTGAGAGACAGTGTGAAAAATGACATTCAGCAAATAAACTGAATGCTTTTTTATTAAATCTATTTAGTTTATCTTGCACTAGAGTATCAAAAGCTTGATACGGCTTTGAGTCTCACTGATAAGAGAATACGGAAATAATTTTCTTCTGTAGATAGGTGGTAGTTTTCCCATTGCTGAGGTACGCAGAATAAACACAGATTTCAGGAACTATCCAAATAAGATGGTAACAAATATTTCCATGAGCAGGAGAGTTCTGACTCAACTTTCTCAATAGGACAGTCTCCCAATGTGAACTGCATGCACACTGGAGTTTTTCTCCCACTCAAAATCCTGCTCTGACTTCCTACCTGTTTTCATCTGATTTGCAGTAATGTAATAACCTGTAACCCTCTTTTAAATTTGGTTGATACTGATCATGAGTTCTAAAACTACCTGGAGAAATTATGCCAGGCAGACAGAAAGACAAAATTACCTATGTTTTCTCTTCTCAGGATAAAGGCTAAAAAGTGCAGGTGGCAAGGTAATAATTTTTTAATTGTCTCTTCAAAATTGGTAATGTGCTTCTTTTAGATTTCTTCCCTATCTTCTGTATCAGTTCTAAGTAGATACATATTTCTATATGTTACATACTACGTTTTCTACATGCTAATGTTTTATTACAAAACTTCATCGATGTTAACGTACCTGAACAAAAACTTGGCTTCACATCAGTACGCTTAAAGCCAAACTTTCCAAGGTGGCAATCAGGCCCCACTCCTTTGATGACTTCCAGACTATCAGTGCCCATGACCACTGTTTTGTTCTGAATCCTCTTCTCTCCGTACTTTCATACTTACCTCCTGTTGATGAATAGCATTTTATGGACTAATAATAAACTAAAGGTAGGAAACAAGGATTAAGAAATAGCTTTAGAGTTTTCTAAAGGATGAAGTCATCAACCTCTAAAAAAAGGCTGCAAATGGCAGTGCCGTAGAGTTGACAAAGTCTGCAGATGCTGCACAAGTATTCATGGCAATCAACTGGAAATCTGACTGAGAAAGGTCGCTGAAGTATTTAAAAAAAAAATTATAAAATGACCAAAAAATCAGTTTGGCAGATGTGAAGCAGTGTGTATAGGGAAGCTACTGCTATCATCTACACACAGTAGCTACCTGTTATCTTTTGCCAATCATAAATGGTCTTTTGATGGATACTGTAGCTCAGGAGAAGACAAAATACCTTCTGAATGATCAGAAGGTATTGAAAACAGAGCACAAAACAAACCAGTCATCATAATTCCATATAATCCCTAAACTCACTGTACACCTAGCTTAATCATTACATTAAACTCTGGCCATGCATTAGTATTAGTGTAAGAATTAGAAAAACTAAAGAAATTCAACAAGCAGACTATTATGGAGTGGCTTTAGCATACAAAGAAAAAAGGCAAAATTTTCAGTCCAGGAAGGAGAATACTGAACTATATTAATAGGGTATAAAATTTTGCAGAAAAAGTGAATAGGGTGCTTATTTTTTCCTCACAATGCAAGAATCGGGCATTGGCTAGAGAAAAAAAAAGGAAATACTGTTTCAGACAATACGTAATTAAGAAGCGGAACATCCTGTCGAAGAAGGCACAAAGTATAAAAGCCTAAAGAATTATTTTTCCAGTTCCTTTGTGGAGGGCAGACTCATGCAGGCTATCAGACATGACGGGTGACTCCCCGGTCAGGAGGCTGAGAAAGGCCCGATGCAGGAGGTTATTTGCTCCCCGTGCCCCCGCTGACGCTGTTGAGACAGGCTGCGAGGGTACACGGGGCTCCAGGCATACACTCCCTGGTTCCCAACAGAAAGCATCATCTTTTACACAGCTGGGCATTCCAGTCTCCTGGAGACATCGCTTGGCTGTTCCGTCCC
The DNA here is from genome assembly GCA_013399875.1 of Gymnorhina tibicen. Classification (NCBI taxonomy): domain Eukaryota; kingdom Metazoa; phylum Chordata; class Aves; order Passeriformes; family Artamidae; genus Gymnorhina; species Gymnorhina tibicen. Next base: position 232,820 of record VXAZ01001882.1, on the reverse strand, counting down.
GGAGAACTTCATGAGGGATGAGGGTGGTGGGGAGGAAGGGCTGGCTCTGGAAACTCCATCCCGCCTTTTCCCGCAGCAGTCCCCTCCTCCAGTCCCGCAGTGCGGCGGCGGAGGGCGCACGATACGCGGAAACCCACAGAAAACCGCCCGCCCGCAGCAGCCAAAAGGCCGAGCCTTACTTCCCTCAGCCGCCATCTCGGGCCCGGGCGGAAGAACTCCCGCTCCCAGCGCGCTCGGCGCCGCGCCGCCATCTTGCTGCCGGGCAGCTCGGGCGGGGGGCGGCGGTGGCGGCCGAGACATGGCGCTGTTCCCGGCCTTCGCCGGGGCCGCCCAGCCCGGGGAGCCCCTCGCCGGCAGCTCCGAGGGCTCCACGAGAGGTAAAGTCCTGGGAGAACCGTCTTTCCCTCAACAGATTTCCAGCGGCCCTCGGCAGATGCTGCCGGCCCCGCTCCGGCCGCCCTGGTTGTCCGTGCTTCGCCCCACCATGGAGCGGCGGCGGGGGCGGTGCTGCCGCTGGGCCCGGGCCCATCGGCCCGTAACCATCGCCCCCGGAGGCTGCGGAGCGCGGCACGGGGGCTTTTGGTTTGTTGTT